>JAABOM020060861.1:0-11507 GCA_011800125.2 Solanum clarkiae
TGCAGGTGCGGTTAGTCCGTATTACAAAGGAAACTCTGCCGAAATTTCGGTAGAATTATTGGACTTTAGTATGTAGTCAAGTGACTGACGAAGACTACATAGGCCAATACCACAATTGCTCCCAAGTGAGATATAGTGTTTTACGTGAGTGTAAGTCCC
This sequence comes from Solanum clarkiae, assembly GCA_011800125.2. Lineage (NCBI taxonomy): Eukaryota > Viridiplantae > Streptophyta > Magnoliopsida > Solanales > Solanaceae > Solanum > Solanum clarkiae. Next base: position 160 of record JAABOM020060861.1, read on the forward strand.
TACTATTTGTGCTTTTATGCTAACTAAGCCTGCATAAGTCCAGAAGGTACACCCGCGCACAATATAAAACTAACAAATCATCACAGGATACCTCAAAACCATTATAGAATCCCATCGAACCATCATAGAGCCTAGATCTCCACATCATTAAAATAAAGGTCAACTATAAATGGGTGTAAGGCCTTACTATTTAAGCCTGAATGCCCCTGAGCCCCCATAAACGTACAACCACGCACAATCAGGGTGTGAATAGGTGTGTATCCATGGATAATCAATCATGGGCCTCACCCTAACAATCATATAAATATGGTTCCTCGATCCTGTGCCAACATGTGGCACCCAAATATAATCAACGGGGTCCTCGACCTAAAATATCAATCAATGGGGCCCATCACCTAAAGTGTAGTCAATGGGGCCCAAGACCCAAAATAATGACAATTGCTCAGACCCCTCTAAAATCAACACCAGGTCTCAAACACTCTGACGTGATAACGAGAGACTAGGACCACGGGGAGCGTCACCCAGGTCTAGCCACTCGAACGTGACCACCGGAGACTTAAACAACAAGGTGCGTCATCTAGGTCTTAGAGCGTAACATCAGAAAAATCTTCTTATCTCTCTCTAACCGGATCCAGATCCTCCAATCATATCATCTGTCCGAAGTCACAATAAACAAGTCATTCCCAAGGTATGTGAGAAACTCAGAGTAGTAGCTGACCTCAGTATAATAGTGCGTACACCTCAATAATCAGAATAGAATAGTGCGTAGACCTCAAAAATCTTCTTTTCTCTCTCTAACCGGATCTGGATCCCCCCAATCATATCATCTCTCTGAAGTCACAATAAACAAGTCATTCCCAAGATATGCAAGAAACTCAGAGTAGTAGCTAACCTCAGTATAATAGTGTGTAGACCTCAATAATCAGAAGAGAATTGGGCTCAGGAAGCAACCATGCTACTATCTAGGCCACTGCTTACAATGAAAGTAAAAGTGTGGTAATAATAGGGTTATCATAGGTGCCCCCGACAAATAGGCCAAGGCAATCTAGCTATAATTAGAAGGGTGTCACCTACCCAGAATCATATTGCAATTCAGCTGCTATCCAAGACATTGCCAAGGCAACCAGATATAGATATTAGATTCAATGCACAGGGTAGCATGTAGTCATAGGTCAACCTCAATAGCTAGTATATTCATGTGGCCTCGGATCACTCACACAAACAAGCAAGAGTCAAGCTCAATGTACATACCTGTCATATGTTCAGAGATCCAACCAAATTCTTTCAGGTCCTTTCGTAGTCATATAATGTAAGAACTCAAATAATATAGCAGCTACAACCAACAAAACTCTCAATACAACAACTACTATCCCATAACATTATATAGATATATACGATACACAAATTACATCCATCCATATACAATATATACTCTACAACACCATCCATAAATAGTACATTTCTACACATTTCAACTCAAATATGCAAATATTTTAGCTTAGTCTAGGGTTTAGAGAAAGCCTAACCTACCTGGCTGTCAATGCCTTGATCTTTGAATCACTCTAATCAAGATTTTCCTTTCTTGGAAGCCACCCAAAGCTACTTAGTTGTGAAAATATATTCCACAATGTCAACGCGGTTAAGTTGGTTGTATTATCTTCACAAACGAGTGAAAATTTAGGCAAAATGGTCTAAAATGGAAAAAGTGGGCCCCACATTGGAATTCCAAATAAAAATTCTAAAAATGATCCCCACGCAAACCCAAGTCTATAGGAAAAGCTTCAGCCCAAAACAAATCCCAGAAGACCGAGAAAATGCCTGAAAATAAAGTTAAAACCTTGCCGAAAAAATATCCCTTAAAAACTTTCTCAATCAAAATTCTCAAAAATCAGACAATTTCAGCCAACACCAAGCATACCACAGTGTTCCCCTCAGAATGTAAAATAATTTAGTCTAAAATTTCATTGAATTCCATCAAGAATCAGCTACGATATCAACATGTAAAGTTTTCAAAATATTTTGAGAATAACAACAGTTAAAACAACAAATTTCTTTGAAATACAGTCAAATTAACAAAATCCAAAATATACCACGATGTACGCCTCGAAGAGTATTACATATTTAGCCCTAATTTCACCAAATTCCTACTCAAAACGGAGAAAAAATCGCATGCCAAAGTTTCTGAAAAATATGATCAGTATGCAGCAGAAAACATCAAATTTTACCTCAAAGGACATGCCAAAACTGATTTCTGACACTTCTACGGTGTTCTTCTCAAAAGAATATACAAATCAGCCTTTTGAATTACTCAAGATGGACCAAAATCGAGAGAGAAATCGCTGCCTGAAAATTTGGGGACATTTCCACGCAAATCTGGAAATTTTGATATTATTGACACTGATTGCCACATGGAAGCTTCTCATTAGGCCACGTCAGCTCCGCCTTTTAATTTTTAGCAACTATTCAAACTTAATTTTGATGTTCTGGCCTCATTCGGAGTCAGAAAAATACAGTCTATGTATGAAATATGATCAGAAATAATATTTCATACTCAATGGTGTAGTCAAAATTCTCATTAGAGGTCATTTTATTCTAATATGGGTTCCTTTTCCAATGTTGAAATCTACTGACAGGGTCAAAATACCCGGAGGCCCTAGGAACCAAATGAAAGATCCTCGTAGACCAAACTCGACATTTTGGGTCCAACAAAATTGTTAGAATTTGAATTTAAGGCTCCTTGGCCCGAAACCCGAGAAAGCTCATTTAAACTAGTTTCGGACTCAAAAACTCAAAATATTCTCAAAAGCTCTAAAAATTGCAACGAAGTTATTTCTAGCATTAGTTTCACCATCTTAAACTACTAGAACTGACGAAATTTCGATCCGAGCCTCTGAACTCCGAATATTGACCAAAGTTAAACTTAGGATCCAAAATAAACTAAAATTCAAATTTGAGCCTAAAATCTTCGTTTTAGTTATAAACAATAACTGCAGAGCTAAAATACAAACAAAAGTCTATTGAAATTTCTTTATTATTATTATTATTATTGGAAAACCCCATCTTAAATTGGTGTTTGCTACTGTTGTATTGTTTGTCAAATTCACCAATTTGTAGTAATTAAAAATCAATATATATATATAAAGGTCAACCCATACACGACCAAGGATAAATTTGTAATTATGCTCATCATGCAAGGATAAACGATTAATAGTCATATAAAATATCTACTAATTTACGCAATTCAAATTTCTATTCTATTTCTTTTAAAAAAAAAGTCAATTACACGCAACGTAATTCTAGAAACATCAGTATAGATTTATAATTATGCTTATCGTGCGAGGTAAATAATAAATATCCATATAAAATATCTACTGATTTGTTCAATCCAAATTTCTATTCTAAAATTTTTTTAAAAATGAAAAATAAGATAGTTAGTATTCTAGAAACATTAGTTATATTTTGTTATTATTTATAAATATCTCATTCTTATTACTTGAGCTAAAATTCTATGTATCTACTTTTATTTCCTTTATTTTTATTTACAATATTTCTTTATTTCAGATAAAAATCCATTCACCTATTTCATTTTCTTTGTAATAATAATAGGCTTTTAACGATGCATAATGGTGAGGTGGATTATCAGGGAAGTTTAGAATTAAATTAGAATCTACTCACCAGCGGAACTTAATTACAAAAAAGGTTAATCTTTATATTTTCTTCATCACATATAAGACTTAATTTTATATTTTCTTTTTGATTCTTGGATTATAGAGAAACCAAAACTATTATAGTGCAAGCTTTGAACATTTTTTGAGTTTTCAATGGTCGAAAATTTTTAAATGCAAGACTTTTATAGCTCACTTTCTATGATTGGATCATTTTTCTTATTGGTAATTTGAATAAACATTTGAAATTTTGATTGGTTTTGCAAATCGTATTTTTTACAATATGTTTTGTAATTAGAAAGCATTATTAGCCCTCCTCCTTCTCCTCCGTTGTTAAGTTGGAAAAATAACATTATTTTGTGACTTACGATACTCTTAGAATAGTTTGATATCCATTTTAATTTTTAATTAATTATTATTTACTTTCCTTTGGCAAGTATTTATCATAAATTTCTTCATATGATAATTTCTAGAATGACAAAAATAGGTGTCTACTAAGTTGATGACGACAACTCTTACTTATAAGAAATGATGAATTCAAATGTAATTATGCACATGTTGCAAATGAAAGAAACTTATTATATATGAATAACAATGTACATAAGTGTTGTTGTGATCTATTTCACACATTTTATACAGAGATGACATATTCTGTTGTGTTAGTATTGAGTTCTTTGCTTGAGCTTAGTCTAATTATTATTGTAACACATGATAAAATTATCAAAATACCCCTAGATAAGAGATGTGTGCATAATGCGTCTTCTCAAACTTTGACGGAAAAAGTCGATGCATGATATGCGATCAGCATGAAAAATTGAGTGAAAAAATGATCTTGGTTGGTTTTTAGAGAAAATGGATCAAAAGATAATTTTTCGACACGAAAATGATTTCCAAAATAAGTGTGCGACAGGTGTGCGACGCGCACCTGCCGTGGAGTTACACTTACACTGGGTTCCAATATTTTCTACGGGATTAGAAAGCTCGATCGGAGAATTTTTAGCCAAAAAACCTGAAAAATGTCAAAGTTTGAGTCGTGGACTTGTTTCCCCAAAGTGCAAATTTTTTAGGTTTTTCGTGAGGAGCATTCCATACTTTTCTCAACCCCTCTGAAACTTAAAACACTGTCAAAATAGGTCGTTTTGAGCGTAAAAAGGGTTTTTTACACCTATTCCTAAGTGTTTCCAAGTTTCTAAAAAAGGCTAGGGCTAAAGAGAAGAGAAAATGAGCGAGGGATTCAAGAGATTGAGGATAGTTCTTACGAAATTGAAGGTCAAAGCTTCATACCAGGTATGTAAGGCTAAACTATCATTGTCTTCCATTAATTTTTAAGTTATGTTGAATAAATGAATGTGATGAGTCCAAGTGGCTCTCTTGGGGACTAACAGTAGTTCCTGAGTGCCGGCCACGTCGAGGGTACTCTCATAGGGTATAACAAACTTGGTATTAAGAGCACAGAGTTCAAGTGTCCTAAGGAGTCTATGAAGTCGTATTTAGTAGAATTTTATTTATGGTTGTGTTGTGCACCAAATTTTATAAACAGGAGGCTATAAGACAGGAATGGTTACACTTCTTTCCTATTCCAATTCGTGCGATAGCATTAAACTCTATGAAGACTCTCTTCTAATTCGTGCATAACACATTTGCAGAATTGCTACCATACCTCCAAGAAGAGTTGTTAAAGGAAGAGGGCATCTTGGTAGACAGAATGCCAACCAACCTGAACCCTAGAATCAGGATGAACCCATAGGTCTAGCTGTCCTTAAACAACACTAAAAGCTGATATCTCGAATAATGAGTTTCGCCAAGCCATCCAAACTTTGACCCAGGCTATTGAAACACCAGTTGCTACATAGGGAGAAGGCATATAGGATGCCCCAAATACATCTAGGGTTCATGAGTTTTCGAGGATCAACCCACCTGAGTTCACAGGGTATACATCAAATAAAGACCCAGAGAACTACATTAATGAGCTTCAAAAGGTGTTTCAGGTGATGCATGTGGCTGTTGTTGATATAGTTTAGTTGGTTGCCTGCCAGCTCAAAGGTGTTTCCAGACTGTGGTTTGACCATTGGAATAAGAATATAGGAGAGAGAGAGCCCTAATACTAACTTGGATAATGTTCGAGAAAGCTTTCTTGGGGCGCTTCTTTCCGAGAGAGTTAAGGGAGGCCAAGGTAAAAGAGTTCTTAAAAACTAAACAGAATTCTATGACTGTGCAAGAGTATGGACTTAAGTTCACCCAGCTATCTCGTGATGTTCAGGATATAGTTGCAGATATGAGAGGGAGAATGGGGTTGTATGTTGATGGGTTAAACAAAGGGCCAAAGAAAGATGGAAGGGGAGCTATACTTGTGAGTGATATGGATATTAGAAGGGTAATAACTTATGTATAGCAAGCTGATGAGGAGAGGTAGCAAGACCGTGAAGAGTACAGAAATAAGAAAGCAAAGACATCCAACCATGAGGTTGGTAAGATAGAGAATGGGAATTGGAGTTGCTTTCAAACATGACCTTCATCTAATAGTGTGGCTTGAGGTTCCCGAGGCAAGACACCTTGTGGCACGTGCGACAAACTTTACTTGGGAGAATATCGTGGAGCGAGAACAAGATGTTACAAGTGCGGCCAATTGGGTCACCTTCAGAGGGAATGTCCAATCTGGTCCAACAAATCCCAATCATCTATGCTAGCACCACCAGCTAGAGGGGATCAAAGTGGTACTAATTCGGGCACAAATTAATTTTATGCCATAAAAAGTTGTCGAGACTAAGACAATCCGCTAAATAATGTCACTGGTATGTTTTGAGTCATATAATATATTTGATTCATGTGCCACATCTTTTATGAACCTCCCTTCATTAATGAGTTTATCCTAATTGAGTGAGCTGATAATGATTGTACCATAATTAATCAACTTGATCAAATGTGAACGATTCTGATGTTATTTTATGCATGCACTGACCCTTGGCTTGTTATAGCATTGATGATGGTATGATGTAGAGTATCAAGTTTTAGACGTATAATTGTGCTTATTCTGTATAGAGAGGTAGTAGTTTTGGGGCATCACCAAAGGGGGAGATGATGAGTTCTTCTAGGTCCAGATAGTGATGCTAATGGTAGTAGACTGAGAGTGAAGATAGATGAGAAGGAGTGAATGTATCCTTATTGTGATAGTGGTGTTGTACTTGTGTCTACTAGGGATAGAGATAAGGAGGAGGGACAGATGAGACCTTGTGATGTGCAATAGATAGGTAAGAGTATGGTTGTGTGTCTCTGAGTGAGACCTCATTGAATGGTGGAGGTAGAAGTGCTAAGTAGGCTTGAAAATTCTAAGAATATTTGAAGTGGTTAGGGTAATAGACTTGAATGTGTGGTTGTTATCCTGTGAGTACTGATGATAGACTATTGAAGGCTTTGTAATAAGGGTTTCGAGTAAGGGTGGTGATGTAGTGAAGAAGACTATTGATCTTTTAATGAAAGTCCCTGTGGAAGTATAAAGTTGAGTATTGAGGATTAGCTTTGTATAAATATAACCATCTTAGGAATAACACCTTCAGGCTCATAAATAGGCTTGAATGGAAGAGGATGAGGTGGTTAGGTGGAGATTTGAATAAGAGTTATGAGCTTGAATTCATGGAGTAGAGTGCCATGAAAAGGAGCACAATTGAGGTGGGGAGTGTAGCTTGAGAGTGTCCACAGAGTCTTGTATATCACAATGGTCCCATTCTCGATTAGAATGGATGACTTTATTCTTTAGTTCAAATAACTGACAGTCGAGATGTTCGAATGATTCATATTGATTGAGTCTTGATGTTCCATTCGTGCCTGAGGGTGAGAATATTGGAGGTAATTTCCTTACTCTTGATTTAATTTAAGTTGTCTATTCCGGAATTTAATGTGTCTATTCCTGAGTCTGAAAAGAGATCGTTAAGATTGATGAGGAGTCGAGAGTTTGATTGATGGAGTGAGTATTGAGAGGAGCTTTGATTGTTATTCGTGCCTTGATGTCCATCCTTACTCATCATTCAAGGATGAATGATTCCAAGGGGAAGATGGTGTAACATCAGATAAAATTATCAAAATATCCTTAGATGAGAGATGTGCACATAACACATCTTCCCAAACTCTGATGGAAAATTCGAGGTTGGATATACGATCAACATAAAATAATGAGAGGAAAAATAGTCTTGGTTGATTTTTAGAGCAACTGGATCAAATAATTTTTTATCTGAAAATGATTTCCAAAATAAGTGCGTGACAAGTGTGAGATGTGCACCTGCCACAGAGTTACACTTAGACTGGGTCCCAATATTTTCTAGGATTAGAAAGCTCAATTGAAGAATTTTTAGCAAAAAAACCCAAAAAATATAAAAGTACGCATCGCAGACTTGTTTCCCCAAAGTGCAAATTTTTCAATTATTTTGTGAGGGCATTCCAGACTTTTTTCAACCCCTCATAAACTTAAAACACGATCAAAATAGATTATTTTGAGCGCGAAAAGGGTTTCTGCACCCATTCCTAAGTCTTTCCAAGTTTCTAACAAGGGTTGGGGCTAAAGAGAAGAGAAGAGGGGTGAGGGATTCAAAAGATTGAGGAGAGTTCTTACGAGATTGATGGTCAAAGCTTCACACCAGGTATGTAAGGCTAAACTAAAGCATGAAATTATTCTTTCATGTGCCCTATTGATGGTAATAGAGGAGTTGAGAGGGGTATTTTCTTGTAAAATGTATAAATTACATGTACTTTCATGTGTTAATAATCATTATAAACTTGATTTATTGATTTAATGTTTTTACATGAGTTATTTTCACAAGCCCCATATATTACTTTATAAAAGATTACATGACTGAACCTTGGGATTGAGTCTAGAGCTTTGGCTTGAGCATATTGATTGTGATTGTGATTATGATGTGAGCATGATGATGAGTTAGTAGAGCTTGATGATCCCATGAGTATTCATAATTAAATTCTAATGAATTGTCTAATCAACTTCCTCTTAATGATTGATCTGAGTCCTTGAGTATTAAATAAGGACTGAGTTGATGAGATGATTGAGATGATAGGCTGAAAGGCCCAATTAAGTGGAGATAACGAGATGATGAGAGTCTACATGAGACTAATTGAGATGATGAGAGCCTCTACAAGGCTAATTGAGATGATTGATTGAGATGAGGAGTTTTATTAGCATTGATTCTTGGGAGGAGTATTGAGCATCGAAATAAGTAAGAGTAAGTCCAACTCAAACTCATTAACTACATCGCCAAGCGTAGGAGTTAACTAAGTTTGTTAAAGATAGACAAGTCCCCATTCTGTGAACTAAGTCCGTTAAAGTCAAACAGGTTCCTAAATTTAGGACTAAGTCTGTTAAAGTCGGATATGTCCCTATTTTATTGTCTTGAAACAATATGACTTGATTGGTTAATTTTCAGGATCTATTATGGATTCGATTCCTTCTTTACCTGATAAGTACGGAATGACCGTGAAAACATCAACGGGATTATGTTACAATCATTGGCTTATAAGTGATTGTTGTTGAATAAGAGAAACTCTTAGATAGGTCCCACACTATTAGTACTCTGAGGCGAGTTGAGTTGAGTTGATTGGCGAGGTATTTTTGGTTGATGGGTCATTTGTCTACTCATAAATGATTGTTGTTGGATAAGTGAGACTCCCAAATAGGTCTATTGAAGACACTATAGTTTTGATGATGGACAATAGATATGAAACAACTTGGTTAATCAGGTTCTCTTGGGTTGGTTCTCAAAGAGTCTCGGATATGTTAGCAACAAATGCGGGGTGGATAAACCTTCTTGGAATAAGCTTCAAAGAAATACAATTCAGCAAGGACATACGGAAGAGTTGGATAGAGTTCCATCGAATGAAGAACTCTATCATAAGAAGAGTCAAGAAGCATGAGGAGTCTAACACCCAGAAGAACTCTTGGCATACTTGATTAAATAGAATGAAATGAAGAGCAGAAGCCATCGAGACAAAAAGCAAAAAAAGGCAGTTATGAGAATCAGAAGGAACACTTGTTAGATTTGTTTCTTTGCTAAGTTGAGTCTAGGTAGGTTTTTCTATTTCATTGAGTCTTGATGTATTCCTATATTCAGTAAGCTATAAACTGAAGTTTGGAAAAGTCTTCAAGTTGAGGGCAACTCGAAGGCTAGGGGAACATAAACCTTGGGAGGTTTGTGTGCAGTTAGGATTAGTTGAAGTTTGATGTTTCTTAGAACACTAGGAACTTGTAATCCTTTTTGTTGAGGCTCAATGTTGTTTTAGTGAAGTTGGTGAGAAATTCTGTAGGGGTATAGGTCATGGTTTTTCACCTTTTGTGAGTCGGGTGTTTCCACATAAAATTCCCTGTGTTCATTTGCTAGTATTTCACAAAAACAAGTTGACGAACTTGGTTCTAGGAAAATACATAGGTCGTGCAAACTGTCAATTGGTATCAAATCAGGTGTTCTTATTAAAGGCTAATACAAAATAATTCATCAAAATAAACACTGCATCACCTTTTGCATATGGAGAAGGAGAGTCATTTGTAAGGCCACCATTCTTCAATGGAACTCACTTTGGTTGGTGGAAGGCTAGAATGGAAGACTTCATGCAGGGATAAGACTATGAGCTCTGGGATAGGATCACTATTGGACCTACCATTCCCATGAAAACTGTGGAAGGTCAACAAGTTCCTAAAGAAAGAAAGGAATTCACTGGTGATGATCTTGTAGCTATGAGGAAAAATGTTAAGGCCAAAAATATTTTGGTTTGTGGATTGGGACCTGATGAGTACAACAGGATTTCGAATTGTACCACTACCAAACAGATTTGGGATGCTCTAACAATTGCATATGAAGGAACCACACAAGTTCAGAAGTTTAGGGTTGCCATGTTGTTCACCGAGTATGAAACCATCAAGATGAAGGAAAATGAGTCTTTGCAGGACATGATAGCGAGACTCACATTGCTTATTCATGAACTGGCATCTTTGGGAAAGGTACTCATTACTGAGGAACAGGTTGACAAGGTTCTAAGAATCTTACCCAAAGCCAAGTGGGATGTGAAAGTCACTACCATCAGAGAAGCTAAGGATATTGAAACTATGACTCTAAATGAACTGGTTGGAAATCTCAGGACGTATGAGATGAATATGGAAGTTCAAAAGAAGGAAGTGGTAGCACGTGAGGAATCACTAGCCCTGAAGGATGCCTCTGATGATGAAGGATCAGATTTAGATGAGGATCAGATAGCTTTTCTAGCTAAAAACTTCAAAAAGTTTCTCAGGAAAGGGAAAGGAAGAGATAAGTGAGAAACAAGAAGTCGAACGTGGTCATACGACTCAGGTGGAAAGAAATGGTCTGATGATAAGAATCAATCAGGATGCTACAAATATGGAAAATGGATCATCATATCAAATAGTACAATGAGAAATTGAGTGAAAAAGGAAAGAGCTGAGAGAGAAATGAAAGAAAAAGCTGCTAAGCAAAAGGAGAAAGAGGAGTACGATATGATGGCTACCTGGGATCCGGAATTGTAACGATCCCGAAATTTTGTTTACTTGAGTTGGAATAGGATTAAAAATAAATAAATAAATAAATAATATGTATATATATTTTAATATTTAAATGTTTTAATATTTTTATATTGTAAATGGGGCACTTATGCCCATTTTCAGCAAAGAGGCAT
>JAABOM020060862.1:0-11506 GCA_011800125.2 Solanum clarkiae
ATATATATACATATATACATATAGTTATACATAAGCACGATAATAACCGGCCCGGGAACCGGTGGACGAGACCAAAAAATGGCACGAATAGAGTCCTGAGAATCACATGCATACAAACTAGATCCAAAAACTTAGTAATATGCAAAATATTCATTTTTGAAATCAAGAAGTTAGTCATTTATAAAATTTTGCCAAAGTTGCTCAAATTCACACATAAAGGTGAGTTCAAAGGAACTTACTTAGTTTCCATCATGCATGTTACTAGAATAGGCTTCAAAACAATTTTTAAAGTGATTTAGAATTTCTCTCGAAAGTTGTACACGTTAGTAATTTCAGAACAATCAAACCCATAGTTTTCCAAACATTTAAGATTTCGGTCAAACGAACACTATTTATGGATTCTATAGACTCAAAAGTTAAGGATGGGATTAATCTAGCATAAGAGTCGCAGACGATGAACATAGATTATATCTAGACCCAAATTGTGAAGGAAAAGGAATTATTCAAACGTATGACGTTGACTAAGTTTAACTAATTCATATCAAGAGATAGGAAATCCTTACATACCTCGATTTCTTCCTCCAACTAATTCCAACGGAATACCAATCCAATTTATGCTTCCGGATGTTCAATATCTACACAAATTACAATAACGCCAACGATTAACAATCATATTGGGTCTAAAATCTAACTTTTTGTTCCAAATTTTTATAAAAATTTTGTCAGTATCTCCCCTTAAAATACACCGCCTTGAGAATTCAACTCAGCTCAAATAATCAATCAACAATGACAACAACAACAACCTACAACATCAACAAACCATCTCCAAGGCCATCACAATATCAGAACACCACAAAACGCTATTATGGCATATTTAGTAAAACAGGGCAGCATACGTATAACTATACATCTACTATATTCAAGCCTTCCTATATACTCCAAGGACTATAATATATCATTTCAACGCCCAATGCAAACCCCCAACGTTAAAACATAACATTACACTTTCAATGGGGCTCCAGTTCAAGCTAACCCTCATGTATACATTCACATAGTTTACCAACACTTCTTTCACCCCACAAGGACTATTTTCATGACAAATAAACACAAACACATAATTATGAATTAATATATTTTCATATGCAAGCTTGTCCCCAATTCAAACGCCAAATTCGAAATTCACAATTCAACTAACAACCAACCCTCTTTTCATGTCTTACCCTCAATTTAACACACCCACAAGCTTTAATTTACATAAATGAAGCTAGAAATTAACATACCTTTTAAGCCCCTTACTAGACCTAAATCTTCATAGCCATCAGACCAAGTGTTTCTTTGACCAACTAATGCCTCCACGCCACTTAGGGGACCCAATATACCAAGCTTGAAGTGTCAAACAATTGAAAACTCAAAAAAAAAAATGAATTTCTTCTTGGGTTACTGTAGTAACCTGAGAACTGCTAAGGTTTTCTTCAGCTTTCATGGTTGCTCTCCTCTTTTTTCTAAGTGTGAGAACTCTATCTTGCACAAGAGGGGTATATATATGTATAGGCATAAATATCTTGCACTTAAACAAATCAAAAGAACCCACAACACATGACCCCATAACAGTTGAGTTCTTAAGGACTACACTTAGAAGAAAAATTACATTTGGTCCCAAACATTACCAAATTGAACCAATTAAGGACTTACGGGTTCTAACTTACGGGTTCTAACATCATGCTCATATAGAATATCATATGTGTAGAAGATACCAAGCTAGATTTCCAAAGTATAAACCCTATGGTATGTTGGTGATGATGCCGCCCCATCATTTAGGTGGTGAGGTACAAACCTCTTACTAGGTTGGTGATGATGCCGCCCCATCACCCCCGGTGGAGAAGTACAAACCCTTCACTAGGTTGATGAGTGCAAACCCCCATCTAGGTTAGTGATGATGAGGCCCCATCACTAGGTAGAGAAGTACAAACCCTTCACTAGGTTGATGAGTACAAACCCCCATTTAGGTTATTTGGGTTCTTAGTCCCCCCCCTCCCCCCCGGATTTGGTATGGTCTAATGCAATACTTTTTATAGAATTTGTCATATATGTAAGCTCATTTCATCATCATATGGTAAAAGATATCATATCTCATGCTTTGGACCTTCAATCCCTCAAGAAACCCTAGCCGAACATTTTATTAAATACTTGGTGGGTGTGTAATGGGGGGTACAAGACCATACAATTTAAAGTTGAAATATGCAAGTAAATCTATTGTAAAAGCATCAATCAACACCTTGCAATACCCTCAAGCAATATACATCAAAACCCCTCAAATAATCTCACAATAGATCCAAGATTTATGGCTCAAAACATAGCAACACGGTCAAAACTTTACATAGCTTTAACATAGTTCATAGACATGTTCATAATAGCAAACCCATTTGAAAAACAACTTTAAATCATGAAAAAATTGATTAAAAAGCATATTAGGGAGCCAAGGGTAGAAGAACCCAATGGCTAAAACCTACATACCTTAGCTTTAAGGAAGCCATTGATGAAGATTGAAAATTGAGGCTTGAAGCTTGAAGGAAAATCTTGAGATCAGGATGAGGTCTTGAGACTTCAATTTTGAGAGAAATATAATACTATGTGTTTGAATAAGTTTTGGGAAATGTTTTGGATGATATGAGGGTCAAATATGGCTAAATATAGGTATAAACACATTTGGGAACACTTAGGCCCAAGACTCAAAAGTCTTGGACCGCAAGAAAAATAACTGGGCAGAATTGACACAGGTCTGCATCGTTGACCTATCACAAATACCAAGTTTACAAATGTCCGTGACAGATGTGCGTCGCGGCACCGTCGCTGACCGATTCTGAAAATTGAAATTTTCAAAATTTGAAATTATGATTCGATTTCTCTAAAATTGGGGTTAGACCCTTTCCCCCTAATTTTGACCCTTTGAATAAGAATATGAAGTCGGATATTCAATATCACGCACGGATTTTAGATATACAGAATTTAAAATTCCAGGCATTTCGAAGCATATTTTTTTACACTTTTTGGGGTTGTTTCACTCACCATTAGAGATCAAGCATGTTTATTAGCTGCTCAAGTAATGTGCTTACAGGCTATTCATATTATGATTAAAGTATGATTATATGAAGTATTCCATGGGTTTATACTTAGCACCGACGGATTTGATATTGGCGTGGACTATCTTTAAGGGTCCATTCTCCTTTCCTCAAACTATATGCCAACATAGGATCATACTTTACCCTTGCCGTACTAGTAGATACATTCAACACATTTTATCATGAAATCCACTCTGAAATGAGATGAGTTCCCGGAAGGAGGGTTACTTCTCCGAAATAGGACGGGCTCCCGTAAGGTGAACTATGGTTTACCTTAGCAAGTAGACCACCTTTTTAATAATGAGGAGTAATCATCGAGAGTTCTCATTATAGCTCGCTTGGTCTTAATTTTGTCGATTAAGGTCTCTTCCCACACATGTATTACGTTCTATGCAAGTTAAATGGTTTACCAGCATGTTTTACTTCAAGCATTGATCATGCGTGTCATATTGAGATTACACTTATCGATTGCTTATTATTATGCATTTTGACTATATTGGCTTATGTCTTGTTGCATTGCATCCTACTTATTAAGTATATTCAAATGTACTAACGTGTACTCTATGCCAATATGATATTACCATATAGGGTCCGGAGCACCATTTTATCATCCTCCACTTGGCTAGTATGATCCTTTGAAGCAAGCAAGCTTTGGTGAGTCCTTATGTTTGAGGACACTATCTATGCTACTCTTGCTATTTGATGTTTATTTATGTTAAACATTTGCTACTATAAGGGTGAGCCTGGAAAGTATCTTTGCTCCCGCTACATTCTATGTTAGAGGTGTTGTTAGATATTATGATGTACTTATACTATAAGCTTGACTCTTTATATTGTATATGAATATCAAGATTTTCCTTTGTCTTGCTTCCTTTTTTATTATATCTCTTCTTTGTTGTTTGCTTTGCTTCCGCGACCAATGATGTGTGATTGATATGCTAAGAGGCTTTCTTGGGTCCCTTTGAGTTCCTATTCACCATGTCATGTCTAGGCCCTAGGATTGGGTCATGACAAACTTGGTATAAGAGCACTAGGTTGTTAATGATCCTCAGAATCCATCACACCACGTCGATTAGAGTCTTGTTCATGGTTATGAAGCACTTCAAAACTATGAATGGGAGGCTGTGAGGTGTTTTAGGAAGTTTTTCACTTATTAATGGTCTATACTATTCTTTAGATGTAAGTGTAAGGCTTTTTCCCCTAACGAATGCTCATTGTTATTCTGGATAATGTCAATTTCAAGAGAGAGACTAAGGAGAGCCCGTACACCCAAGGAGCAATTGGTCCCTCCCGCTCCTCAAGCTCTTCAAGGAGGAGGGGTAGCCCAAGATGAATTCGGACATACTATTACAATGTTGACTCATGTTATGACCAACCAAATCAACCAAGGGGCCCAAGCCCCTCATGATCCCACTCTGGCTTCTAGGGTGAGGGATTTCACTAGAATGAATCCACCAGAATTTCGTGGGTCAAAGACGAATGAGGATCACCAAGAGTTCATAGATGAGGTGTACACGGTGCTATCAATCATAGGGGTCAGTCTGGAGGAAAAGGCGGAGTTGGTGGCCTACCACCTATAAAGGATGGCTCAAATTTTGTTTACACAATTGAAGTTGAAGAAGGGGAATGATGATGCTATCCCTTAGAAAGAGTTCATTGATACATTCCTCAACCGATTCTTTCCGATCGAGCTAAGGGAGGCTAAGATGATGAAGTTTATAAACCTTAAGCAAGGTTCCATGTGTGTGAGGGAGTATGCGCTCAAGTTCAACCAACTCTCCAAGTGTGCTCCACAATTGGTTGCCGAGCCTAGATAAAGGATAAAAAAATTATTGTCAGGAGTCCCCGATATAGAAAATGAGAAGTTTCGTACCGCCAAGCTAGTAGGTGATATGGATTTGTCATGCCTCATGACATATGCCGAGAAACTAGAGAGGGAAAAACTTAGAAAAAAAGAAGAAGTGGTGAGTCCAAGAGGGCTCATTTTGAAGGTTGTTTCCTTGGTTCTAAGGGTGGCCACTATCCATAAGGCCACAAGTTCCAAGGACAAGGGCCATCCAATGCTCCTGACAAGAGGTTTGCCAATGATAGAGTGACCAACCAAAGGTTCTAAGGTGGAAATGAAGGAACGGAAAAATCTAGATGCCTAAGGTGTGAAAAGAATCATAGTGGTCCATGTTTGAGGAATTCTAATGCTCGCTTTGGTTATGCTGTGATGGGTCACAAGGTTATTGATTGTCCTTATGCTCAAAACAAAGGTAAAGATGGTCGTCTACAAGGTCAAGGTGCAAATGTGGGTCAAAAGGGAAGAGGAGGCCAATAAGGGAGTGATCTAAAGAAAAATAAATTCTATGCTCTACAAGGGAGAGGGGTGGATGAGGTGTCCGATGTTGTTAAAGGTTTTTGATTTCGATGTGTACGCATTTATAGATTCGGGTGCCACTCTTTCTTTTATTAAATCTTTTGTTGCCAATAAGTTTCATGTTAGTCCTGAACTGTTGTATGAAGCTTATGAAGTGTCTACCTCTATTGGTGAGTCCATTGTTGTTAAAACAGTATAGAAATTGTCCCATGTTCATATTGCATAAATTCTTGCCTTGTGATTTTGTTGAATTAGATATGGTGGATTTTGATGTCATTCTTGGGATGGACTTGTTCCATGCACATTATTCTTCTATTGATTGTAGAACCCATAGGTTTAAATTTCAATTCCCTAATGAGTCCATCCTTGAGTGGGAAAGCCGTGATGTGGTGGTCAAGGGTAGATTGATTTCTTGTCTTAAAGCCCAAAGGTTGATTTCTAAGGATTTTCTCTATAATCTTGTAAGGGTTAGGGATGTTTAGTCCAAAAACCTTCCTATTGAGTCAGTTCTGGTAGTTAATGAGTTTTTTCATGTCTTTCCCGATGAGCTTCTCGGTGTTCCTCCAGAAAAGGAAATAGATTTTGGTATAGACCTTCTTTCTAATACATAACCCATTTCTATACTTCCTTACCGTGTGACCCCGATGGAACTAAAGGAGTTAAAGGAGAAATTGTGGGATATGTTGGGAAAGGGTTTCATAGGGCCTACTAAGTCACCTTAGGGTGCACTGGTGTTTTTTGTGAAGAAAAAGTATGGTTCTCTTAGAATGTGCATTGATTACTAACAACTTAATAGAGTCACTATAAAGAATAAGTACCCTCTACGAAGTGTTGATGACCTTTTTGATCAACTACAGGGGTCTAGTTACTTTTCTAAGATTGATCTTCGGTCTGGGTATCACCAAGTTAAAGTAAGGGAGTTTGATATTCCCAAGACGACTTTACGGACAAGGTATGGGAACTTTGAGTTTGTGGTCATGTCCTTTGGGTTGACTAATGCACCAGCAATATTTATGGATCTCATGAATAGGCTCTTTAAACCCTACCATGACTTGTTTGTGGAGATTTTTATTGATAATATCTTGGTTTATACCCATAGTGAGGAGGAGCACGTGAATCACTTGAGGATGGTATTACAAATCTTGAGGGAGGAGAGTTTGTATGCTAAATATGAAAAATATGAGTTTTGGTTGAAAGAGATTGTTTTTCTAGGGTATGTGGTGTCGAGTGATGGCATTAAGATGGACCATAAAAAGACAGAGGTGATTAGAAATTGACCTAGACCTTTGACTCTGTAGGATATTAGGAGTTTCTTGGGTTTGGTGGGTTATTACAGGAGGTTTGTGAATACGTTCTCTTCTATTACTTCCCTTGTGACAAAGTTGACCTAAAAGAAGGAAAAATTTGTGTGGATCGATTAATGTGAAAAGAGTTTCCAAACCTTGAAAGATAAGTTTGTCTCTGCTTTTATCTTCTCTCTACCGGAAGGGTTAGAAGGATTTACAAGTGTGCTAGCACTAATACACACTGTCTATTTTACACATAACTATAATTATTACACGTAACTGAAATTTATTACACGTGTTGATATTTGCTACACGTATCTGGAAAATCATCTTCGTAGCTGGCATTTTTATCCTTTCTCTTGTAGGGTCCACCTTTTAATTAAAGAAGATATTTTCTTCTCAACTCTGTTCACCGGTCTATGATGATGCAGCATCTAATCATTCCATTATTTTTTCAGAACTGGGATCTTTATCCAAACTTGACAAAGCTTCTTCGAACGTCCTTTTTAATTATTCTCTTGAAATATCAGATTTCTTATGTGAAGCTGACTTTTCTTCATGCCCATTTGGCATCCATCCTTTAATTCTTATAATTTTACTCAGATATTTGAAACTTTTCAAATTCATGAATATCAAAGGACCAACTAATAATATAAGAGATTCTTTTTGCAAAAAAGAATTTACATAATTTTATATTTCCAGGCATTGTAGAAATATTCTATTCTACCTGAAACTTTTCAAATTGCAACAGAAATTGTAGTATTCTCCTTATCCTGTAGGAGTGACAGCCATAGTGGAGATCGTTGTGCCGTCCTGCCTTTCAATCGATGCACCATTAAGGAGGTCGATCACAAACGCTACAGGTATCAAAGAGGCTGAGAGTAAGCATAAACTCACTTCACACATTTGGTCGAATTATTGCGCGGAAGAGATATCAAGATAAAGAATAGGAAAGGGCCCTTAGATTTATTTGTGACCTTTGAGGAGCGGCCGCCGTTCACCGGGGCTTCAGTCGCCAGCTCCCCTATCATCAGGTCATAAGATTTCCTGATGAACAGGGTAGGATATTAGTATATCTAATACATAATCATCTGATTGATAAAATGCAAAGAATGGGGAGGGTTTCGTACATATCAATTCAATCAAATACACTGAGCAATTGTTACCGTTTAGAGATATTGAAATGAACGCCTTCTCATTACTGATTAACTCCTATCTACGAGGTTGGTGTTTTCTTTAAGCTCTACTCCGTGCAGGAACTCCTCATGGGAGTGAATCAATTCTTTCCAGCGTGCAATTTTGATAGTCATACCAGTGATTTGGAGGAGATCACTCGATTATAAAAAGAAACGCCAGATATTTGAGATATTTCCCATTGGCTTTCTTGCTTATGCTGTACTTCGAAGGCTAAGTCTCATTTATGCACTGAGAAAGAATACAATGCAAGTAAAAGTTCCTAGATTCATGGAGATATAGTATATCATAAAAGTTATCATGCTTGCATATCCATCATTATACCTTTTTATTACCTCAAAATTGGTTCCACCATTCGTAAAACCATCGGTGAATTGCTGCATTTTTCATTTTCTCAGAATATTTGATAAACCATGTATGAGTATTTGGCCTTACATACATAAAGTTGTACTAGGCTGCCTTGTAATCATACCAATTATAAGGTTGAGGTCGATGAACTTTTGATAAGGGAATGGGTGTATGTAGATGATCTCCAAACCATTCAAAAGGGCTCAATATTCTTTATTGTAAATCTTGAAAACTGAATACTATCTGGATCATTAATATCTGGTTCTCAATTTTGATGGAATCGGATCTGTTAATATGAACTCATAATACCTTCGGGTTTTCAGTGGATCTTCTGTCTCCATATAATTTTGATTAGTTTAGCATAGTTTTAATAATTCGGGTACTCTAAATCCTTCATATTCTCTATCGAGAGTGATGACCGGTAATACTTGCAAAATTATTAGTGGAAATTCCTTTTTATCTACTGAAATGACCTGTTCTTTATTTTTTCCCTGGGTGTTTGGGATAACTGCTTGGAAATATGTCTCTGAAGGTTTCATTTCATAATTATCTTTTGTTTGGACTGAAATATTTACTGATGAGGAAGGGTTCTGTTTAAGTGTTGGTTTATTGGATAAGCTAGTTATGGGTTCTTTAAATAACAAAGACATGCTAGGTTGACGCAGAGCAGGAAACTCTGCTAGGACTAAATATCTATTTGTGGGCTTTTTATCCCCTTCTTTGAAGGGTCTTTTCATTTTGTCTTCTGGTTTAAAGGGCTAAAGTGGGAGCCTTAGGGTTTTATTCTTGGTATTTCTGGTGTTATTATTTCTCTATAAAAAAATATTGTGTTAAAAAATTTGGAAGAGAATTATCTTCTCCCTTTGTAAATTCTATTTGAAATCAAAGCTAGACAATAAAGCTTGTCATCTGGCAAATATTTGTTTAGAAATTAAATTCTTAACATCCTTTTGTAAAACATCTTTGGCTGCTTTGCAGTCTACTCTTAATAAAAATTCTTTGTTGACTAAATCATCCTGATATAGAGTAATAAATAGTACTATGGCTAAAATTTTCTTTTTTATAGTACTATAATTTTTTTGAGTATTATTCCAATTTCCTGAGGTAAATCTCACTATTTGTTCACCGGAGTCATTGAAAATCTTCTGTTTAAGTATACCTCCGTATCCTTTTTCTGATGCGTCGGTTTCTGCGATCATGAGCGCGTCTGGATGCGTTATCCCAAGGCATGGGAGATTCTAGACCATTGATTTAACTTTTTGGACGGCGTTAGTATGTTCTAGTCCCTATGGTACAAGATTCTTTTTAAGATATTGATAAAGAGGCTTACAAATCTGACTAATGTTAGGAATGAAATCTGCAACATAATTGAGACTTCCTAAGAATCTTTGGATTTGCCTTTTATCTATTAATTCATCTGGAAGTTTAGACGAGAACTCTATGGTTCTATAAAATGTGTTTAGAAGTTTCCTGATATAGATCATGGCCAAGAAATCTAATAGAGATCTGAAATAATTTTATTTTTTTAGCGCTGACTACTAATCCATTTTTCTTAACAATTTTTAAGAAGGTTTGAAGATGTTTAAAGTGTTGATCAATATTTTCAGAATATAATAATACATCATCTATATAAACTATAGAGATGTGACTATACAGATCAAATATATTATTCATGATATTTTGAAATTCCGATGAAACATTTTTAAGTCCAAAGGGTATCAGATTTCATTCATATTGTCCAAACTGAACATTAAAGGTTGTTTTATATTTATCCTTTTCGGCAATTTGGATTTGCCAAAATCCTGATTTCATGTCAAATTTACTATAAATATTAGCCTTATAGGTTCTTTTAAGAAGATCTCTTTTATTAGGTATGGAATACTTGATCCATTTTAATACCTTATGTAGGGGTTTGTAATTAATAACTAGTCTAAGGGAACCTCTTTCCTTTTCGGCACTATTATTAACATAAAAGGCCGAACAACTCCAAGGTGATTTGGATGGTCTAATAATTTTTTTAGTTAGTAAATCATTAATTTCTTTTTTGTAATATTCCACTAATTCGGCATTCATTTGAATAGGTCTTGCCTTAGTGGGTATAAACTTTTCATCAAATCCCTCTATATAGGGTAATTCAACAACATGTTTTTTTTCTTTCCCAAAATTTATTAGAAAATTTAAATCAAACTTCTTGTTCTATAATTTCTTGTAAATTTTTTACTTTAGCCTCGCCTCTGGGATTTTTTGCGAGGATTAAATTCTTTTAGTTCTTATATCTTCGTTTAAATAATTTATTTGTTGTGAGAGTAGATTTATCCTAAAGATATCTTTATTTTTTATATGGTCACTTTGTTCTTTTGATAAATTATTTAGATAAGAAAAAGTAATTCTTTTTCCTAATATGTTGGTATAGATACCATCTAATTCTGCGGTATATGATTTTATTTGGGTTTTAAAAGGGATGCCTAATATTATTTATTCATTTATGTTTTTTGTTATTACAAAATTATTAATGAAACAAATTCTTTCATTATACATATGTCCTTTATGTAATTTATAATTTATTTTTAGTCATTTTTTCGTTGCGGAGAATAACCAGGTACTACTTTTTTTAAGATATTTGGTAGGAATAAGTCCTTCAATGATGCAGTTTTGGTTTGCACCTGTATCGAATAATGCAATTTTATGAATAGTATAATTTTTATTTATAACTAAAGTAGTGGGTATATGATAGCTTTGTGCTTTAGTTATAGTATTAATTCCTGATTTTCCCTCATGAGGAATTTTTGTTTCATTTGATATTTCTTTGATTTCAAATTTTTGATTTTAATTCCTGGTAACGTATTGAATCAGTTAAAGTCTTATCTACTTCAAGATTATTAAGTCTTTGTTTAATTTCCTTTTTAACTTGTACAAATTCTGTTTGAAGGTCTTGTAGGGTGGTTTCTGAATTTTTACCTTTAAATTTATTTAATACATTTTCCATATTGAAAGGTTTATGTCACGACCCAAACTCCGGGCCATGACTAGTGCCGATTAGGCACTTAAACCATTATTACATTACAACTCTACATGCCAAAGTCCAATAATTCTACCAAAATTTCGGCAGAGTTTCCTCTATTTTACTGACTAAACCCACCTGCAAGAAAAGACAGCAGCGACCAGACAGACAGGTAGATATAACTTATAGCATAATC
>JAABOM020060864.1:0-46139 GCA_011800125.2 Solanum clarkiae
ATAAAGGAATCCTAATCAGATACTACAAAGGAATCCTAATCAGATAAGGAAATATATTCAAGGCATAAATCTAACAATATACATTTCTATTCTTGCAAGTTCGATAATTTAAACCCACAACTAGGGTTGAAGAAACCAATAGAATGAACTGGTGCAGCAAACAGATAGTTTCTCCCCACTAAATGCTTCCTTTAACTTTGTGAAAGGAGAATCAATGATCCTGGATACATGTATCTTCCACTTACATCATTTTAAAATTCAGGAGTAAAGGGAGGATAAACATTGATCTCAACTCTACTAGCTTGATAACAATTTCTAATTGTCATATAACTAGCTCGAAGGTACAAAGTACTGCAGGAACACCATGAATTAAGCAAGATGCAACATGTCAAAACTGATGCAGAAAAACAGTTTCTTTAGAGTCTCATTTGAGAAAAGAACAGGACAGAAACAAGGAAACATAAATGAAGAGATACATTAAGAGTTCAAGATACCATGTTGGTTGCAGCAGAGAAGAGGGAATCACGGGAATGAACAGGGAACCATAGAACCAACCACCCACAAGGCCTCCAGACCCTATAAGAGAAGCTCTACCTAAGATCTTTGTTTTGTCATTAAGGAAGTACACACAAGTTCCAAATGATAGAGCTACCTGGAATGCTGGGCCAACTTCAGCAGAGTTCATCACAGTCCAGCATTCCATGAATCCAAAGAGGAATAATCTTCTCAAAATAATTACAGAAGGTGGAAGTTCCACAAAGCCGAGGAATACAACAGAAGAAAGGCCACACAGTGGATATTTGTACCGTCAAGAAAAGGGATGAGGAATGCAGGAGAAGAAAGGAAATGGAAGCGGATAGGAACAGACAGTAGCAAATGGATCCCCAAGTCTGCATGTTAACACCAACCAATAGGAACCTAATTTGCAAGCTGAAAATTCAAATTCCAATGCACAACAACAACAAACACAACGAATACAAATAAGGAGCATGAAGAACAGTGGAAAACCCAAAGAAAGAAGAATGGTAGAAAATAACTATATTGCTCGGACTTTTTAAAAATGTCGATAGGTGCATGTTGGATCTCCAAAAATAGTATATATTTGATTTTTGAAGCATCTGACACAGGTGCGACAATATTTTTGGAGAGTTCGAGCAACTTAGAAAATAAATATGTTGTTCAGCAGAATAAGGTCTACAAACCGGTTTCTCCTAAAAAAAAAAGGAGAATAATAAGATTCAGCAGCAGCAGTCAAATGATACAGGTAATCTTACTGATAACAGTACTATTTCTAATAATTTTGTGGATTTGGAAGTATAGGATCAGTAGCATGAACAAAGGGAGGAGGAAAATAATCTATTAAAGCATTCTGAAACAATTGACAAACAAGGAAATTAGGAGGCAACTCAAAAGCATCTATCAGGTATCTATTCAGAAGTAGTGTCCTCCTCCAGCATAGAGAAGTTAGAACTACTAAAAAGCTTAGGAGCTGATTTAGCTATTGACTACAGCACAGGAAAGTTAGAACTACTGAAAAGCTGGTGAATGTTACAAAAATAGAACTTCTATTTGCATATCTATTATATTTACATCCTTTCCAGTCATACCAGAAACACAATGAGACAGATGAACACGAGCTTCATTGGATATGTAAGGAAAAATCAATTTAATTATAGTCGTGGCCATAGGAATATCAATTGAATAGGAATAATCTCATCATAGATTATTAAATAATTCAATGTACTAACTTGTTCACTAGTTTAATTTAGTGATTAGTGGAAGATGATGGTAGTGAAGGCTGACCAAACACTACACTTGCAAAGTGTTCATATTTGCTCTCGAGCTCATCCATGTGTTGATATTTCTTCTCTAACTCATCCATGCATTTTTTAGTAATTCATTTTCTTTTTCACTTCCATTCAACTTATCTAGCAATGCATCCTTTGAAGAGTTACCACCTTTCAACTCCTTAGCCATTATTCCACCACCAAATCCAACTACATGACTCTTACATTGAGGTCCAAAGCACTTTTCAATGACCACAATATTGGTAAGGGATGAATTAGATTGAACCAACTCTTGGATCTCAACCTATAAAACACAAGACAATTAAAATAATAAAGCACATAAAGAAAAATGATATAAAAATAAATGTATCACTAAACATACATATTTCTGATTTTTTTCAAGTTCGACAAACTTATTATCCTTCTTACGTGTCTCAAAGAAGATAGCATCCATGTTTGGTGGCTTTCCGTATTTTCCTCCCTTCACACATAAATAAACATGTAAAAGAAATCAATTTAAAAAGAAGAGGCTTTCTGAAGAGTTTCTAAATTTACTTACCAATTCATAAATAATCACTCTAATAGGCTTACTACCTGTGCGATGAGGCATACTCATCTTAGACCTATTGACTGAGTTTCTTGCACTTGTTTCCTATATTAACAGATTACCATCAAAATTATACTCAGCTATTTGAAATAATATCTTAAAAATTTAGCTATGAAGTCATACCTTAAAATTTTCACTTAAGAAATGCTCTTTTACCGGCCATTCCCAATCACCCTTGTCTACCTCCTTTGGAACATCCTTCAGAGCATTGCAAAATGGCTTAGACTTCATATTCTTGTGCAGTGATCCTCTCCAGTTATTCCATAACCTTCAAATATGTTGCAAAACATGTTCTTTCTGATCATTCATGTTGTCACTAACAAATTTATCCTACAATATTTCTCAAGTTTAATTTTCATGTTAACAAGAAGGATGGAATACTAAATTCAAGAATGATGGAATACTAAGTTCAAAATGGAGAGAATACTAAGTTCATAAAAGTTTCTTATTCCTGTGTTATTAGAGAAAATTCAGTAAACAATTGCCTGCTCCAAAGCTTTATCAGTCATAGATACTCAAATAATTGAATAGTAGAGAAAACTAACATGACACTGAATGAAACAGTAATGTCAATGAAAAACTTCACTGACTCTATAATTGAGGTCATGATTGGTGAGGAAAACACTGAGTTATGATCCAGTCTCTTCACCAATAATATAGTTGTTGCTAATGTTCTTGCACTGGAATACATTCCTCCCCAATTACTGAATGCAAAACCTATTGTCCACCTGGGTAAAGATGAGGTAAACCTCGAGATACAAAAATGGAACAGTGTCATGATTGTTTATTTCATAGGAGATATACCTGGATATAATGCTCTAACTAGGTACATCAACCAATTCTGGTCCAATGTTACCAAGCCTGAACTCTTTTATCATGGTGAACGGTACTATATATGTAGTTTGATTTAAATCGATTGAGGATATGAATGAGATCATCCATTCAGGACAATATACCATCAACAATAGACCCATAATCGTAAAGCCATGGATAGTGAATTTTGATTTCAGCAAGGAGTTTTCCACAATAATTCCTCTATGGGTGAAATTTCCAAAACTTCAGATATCCTATTTGGGAAAAGGATCCTTGAGTAGAATAGCTAGTGTCATTGGAGTGCCTATCTATGCTGATGAATGCACAACTAAACAAACAAGGATTTCTTTTGCACGGATGCTGAATGAAGTGAACATTACACAGCCTTTGCCTGATAAGATAGAGGTAATGGATCTTGTGGGTACCTTGTTTGAGCAAGAAGTTCTTTGTGATTGGAAACCTAAGTTCTTTGTAAATGCTCAGTAGTTTCCAACTACTCCACAAATCAGACATCTCAACAAAAAGTACCACAGCATAGGGGAAGGCATATCCCTAGCAATGAGGTTAAAGTATGGTAGCCTACTGGTTTGATCAGGAAGCCTGCTCCCGATGTACCTGAATCTTAAGGCTTGAATCAATTAAAAGATACGTCATCACTGAGTCCAAGAGGAAAATGGTACAGCGAGAGACCTGAGTGTGCAAAAATGGGTATTTCTCATCTATGTTTTGCAGATAATCTACTTTTATTTAGTAGAGGAGATAAGGATTCAATACAGGCAATATATCTGTGTTTCCTAGAGTTTTCACAAGTATCTAGACTATGGGGAAACATGAATAAAAGCTCCATATATTTTTGTGGTGTGTCTGCTCAGATGAAAAATAGAATACTACAGCAGTTTGGCTTTGGGTCTGGAGAATTCCCTTTCAAGTACCTTGGTGTCCCTCTATCCACTATGAAATTATCTCTTATGCAGTGGACACTACTAGTGAAAAATGTAGTTGCTAGAATTACTTCTTGGCCGGTCATGGAGAATACAATTGGTTCAATCAGTCCTCTTTGGAATTTAGGGTTCCTGGTCATAACTATTCATCATTCCTGCAAAAGTACTTAAGCTCATTGATGCTTACTATAGGAGTTTCACTTAGTCAGGTTCTAATACCATTTCTAAGACGGCTGATAGTATGGGGCAAAGTATGCCTACCCAAATCAGCTGGTGGTATGAACCTTATTAACGTACAAATATGGAACCAAGCTGCTATTACTAAGACATGTTGGGATCTTGCCCAAAAATCAGATAAATCGTGGATCAGATGGATTCACACTTTCTACAAAACACCCAACAATTCTTCATTGCTCCTGCACCAAGGAATGCCTCGTGGATAGTAAAAGAGATATTCACTGCTCGACTGATCTCTGAATATACACAGATGCAAAAAGAGCCAAAAACTATTAGCAAACTCTACATGAAGCTTCTAGGAAACAGATCTAGAGTTCCATGGAAATGTCTGATGTTTGCTGACACTGCAAGACCAAAGGCTGTTGTTGCGATGTGGCTTCAGATACAAAACAAGCTTCCAACAACTGATAGATTGTTTGATTGGGAATCAATGTAGACCAACAATGTACTTTGTGTCAAAATAAGCTAGTAACTAGAGATCATCTATTTGTGCAATTTGAATTCACTACAGATGTATGGAAGGAACTAATATTATGGTTGAGATGGCCAATCTTTACTGCAGGTACTTCGGATATTCACTTTGATTGGGCTATAAAGCAAGCCAGAGGCAAGACACAGTCTGCTCAATTGTTCAGATTATTCTATGCAGAATGTTTCCATGCTATATGGATAAAAGGGAATCAACGAATTGTCGAAGGAAAAAGGAGTGCATTTGAATCTATCGCATGAAGTAGCATATATGTGTACTATGAGGGCTCCTATGGCCATTAGTACTAGACTGCAACAACTTCTCTTCAGTTTGAGTCACTGATGGCTTTGAATTTTACTGTAACAAGACAAAAAATTATGTGTAGTTTGTTATGGATGTGTAAGTCTCTTTTGGTGATTAATAAAAGAAAGTTAGTTAACAAAAAAAAAAAAAAGAGAGACACACCCACTAGCATAGAAACTCAAAAACAAAGGAAGGAACTAGAAGACAACTAGGAACATGGAAAAAAATACAAAAGAAGCAGAGATTGAATCAGATCACTCTCCCTCAGTAGTTTCAACTAGAACAGAGACAAGACCATCTTTCATCGTAAAGAATCAAAAAGAGAAATGTTGTAAATCCTTACCATAACAGCATTCCACATGTGTTCTAGCTTATCTTTTTCAATGTTCGTCCATGAGTGTACCGTAATGGGCACATATTACTATCACGGACTAAAATCCCCAAGTGTCTCACAAATGAGTTATGATGATCCCCAATAACTTGATTCTGGTAAAGAGTGACTCTCAACTTTTCTCCAGGTTTAAAGTCGTCCAACACTTCCACAAATGTTCTTTCCTCTAACTTTTCTTGGATTTTCAAATTCATGAGGACCTGCAATTTAGTCAAATTTAGACATAAAATATAGTTTCATCATACTAACTACCGGAAAGTGACAATTAAGATGATAAAATACTTATTTCATTTTTCTGGATATCTCGTGTAGCTGCAGCTTCTGAAGAGAGAGGAACATCATCATCAATTGGATGAAAACTCGGTGGCACAATGATGTTATTTTTTTCTAGATCTTTTTGACAAGAGGATGCATTAAAGTTCCTATCTTGGCTCATTGGAGTAGTTTGTTCAGCCCTTACTCTCTTGAAGCTCATAGATTTTAAGTTTTTCCCTCATTCCTTTGCCAAGGCACCTGGTGGAATGCATACCTGCTTATTAGTCTTGAAAGTTTATCCCATTTGGGAGCTAAAATTTTGTTGGATTCATTTCAACCTAATACAGAAAGGCAGAGTAATAAGTTCACCCATCAAGAGAAAATCATTCAACAAGTCTTTAATGATCTTAAATCATGTTATCTGAACTATTTTATTGAGCATAATGGAGATATAAATGCAAGTTTTACAATTAAATTCTTCTACTACGCAGATTGGAGTAAGAAGGGGCTTTGGTCAGAACTGGAAGGAACTAGAGGGGCTTGTGATGGAGCTTGGGTAGTGTGTGAGCATTTTAACAGTACTAGATTCCCAATAGAAAGAAGGAACTGCACTGTATAAGGAAATTTCTCCAACAAGAATACTGAAATATCAATTGGCAAAAGAATGAATCTGAATAGATTTCTTTTTTACAATAGCTTCTAAAAATTGGGATCTATTGTCATAAAACCTCGGAACCTACAAACGAGAAGTAAGATTAATGAACACGTCCTCATTACAGGGAATTCTGACTCCCTACATTGGATGATCAGATATGTATGAACAGCAGAAACTAGAAGCTTATCTTAATCTGTCTACACTTCAAAGTTAATTGATAGCTTGAATTTTTCAGAAGATAGAAAACTGACTTTGGTGTGATCAAATATGTACTCTTTACTTAGATTTTGGGTCAGTTTTTTTCCTGTTTTGAGTTTGCCTCAGCTTAATATGTTAGTGAGTTTGACATAACTTAAAAGAAACTTGTGCCAATAAAACTCTACATGTGAACAGAGTTATACAAGATGCCAATCTTCTATTCCCCTTTAATCCAAACTTATATTTTACACGTGAAGAAATTACTTGAACATAGGAATCAAAAAAACAAAGAATATTTTAAGAATCCAACTTAACCTTATAATAACAAAATGAGAACTCAAAAAGCTAACATGAATACAAAATAACCAAATATGATATCCTTTAATAAAAATCATAAAATGAAACTTATAAAATCAATATATTCCATAACTCCGATTAAATTATTTATTAGAGACTATGAACCTTTCTGGTAATTACTTCAATCGGCTATTCCATACACAACCGCTTCCAAGATTCCTGGCATATCTTCTAAATCATCATCACTTTTTTCTCAAAATTAAAAGAATCACGAGGTTGAACCTTTTGTAAAACATGCCAACGTTTCTTTGAAAGGTCGTCAACATAAAATACTTGTGATGCTTGATTGGCTAATACAAAAGGCTCGTTTACTTTAAAAAAAATCGTTGTTTGTTTATACTGGTGGAGCCATATTCATCTTCTTTAATTACCCATTCATGATCATACACATCAAACCACATACATCGGTATAACAACACTCTTCTTCCACCAACAAATTGTAATTCATGTATCTTAGTTAACTCTCCGTAGTAATCAATAGTTTTATTCTCTTCATCAGTCTCACCAACTACAACCATCCCACAATTTTGAGTTCTCAAACCTTTGTCGTGATCTTGTACATGAAATCTATACACATTAGTGACAAGATTTTGAAACTTGTCACATATGGAAGAGGACCACGTGATAATGAGAGTGAACCTCTTATTTTCTTGCTTGCATCATGTTGTACAATTCTGCAACCTATCAAAATCAAGTATGTAGTTTAGTAAATTCTAGTCACAAAATGATTTTGATAGTAAAAGAATCAACTACTCACGTTTACTTGTAACCAACTAATGAATTGTCTATTCCATTCAATCTCTGAAACATTCTGAGAAGTATCTAATGAAATTTGTGAAAATTCTCTGCAAAAAATTGAAGTAGTATGTCATTTTAAGTTTGAAAATATGGAAAGGTAAAACTCAATTGTGTGATTGAATATTATTACTTACTCAAGAAAGGCTTGAATTTCATCACAGTTCTTGAGAATATAAAAATGTGTCTGCTCAAATTCATATGAATCAAGATTGTGTAGTATGCCACTATTTAAAGTTTTCCCAAGTTGAGAAGAAACTGCTAAACTTCCATCAGGCTCAACATCACCCTATCATAATTTCTCTCATTGTGATTAAATTTTGTTCCATCTTATTCAAATACCTTGAACATAAAGTCATATATTTCGTTGCTATATATCCCTCTGCAATAGAATCTTCTGGATAAGCCCTATTGCGGATAAAAGACTTCAAAAAGTATAGTCATCATTCAATTGGATACATCCATCGATATTGAATAGGTCCAGCAATCTTAGCTTCATTAGCTAAATGAATCGGTAAGTGAACCATAATATCAGAAAATGCAGGAATGAAGACCTTTTCTATCTTGCAAAGAGTTATATTAGTTTGGGTTTCTATTCGCTCAAGCTCATCTACTCTCAAACATTTTTCTCCAAGCATGTTGAACAATACAGATAACTCAATAAGTAGTTCAAGTACAGATCTGCAGAGCATACCATATATTGCAAGTGGGAGCAAATTTGTAGAATAATATGACAATTATGACTTTTTAACCCAGAAAGCTTGCGATCTTTAAGATTGATACACTAAGAAATATTTGATGAAAAACCATTTGGGACCCTTAAATTCTTCAAGAACGTGAAACAATTATGCTTCTCTTCGGGAGATAATTCATAACATGCAATTGGCAAGTCATATTTATCCCCATTTTTTATCAGATGCAATTCTTTCTTTATGTGCATTGCTTGCAAATCCATTCGAGAACTCAAGGTATCCTTAGTTTTTCCTTTGACATTTAAATTTTTCCCCAAAATACTATCACAAATTTTCTTGACATGCATCACATCTAAATTATGTTGCAATAACATAGTTTTCCAATATAGAAGATCAAAGACCATACTCTTCTTATTCCAATTATCACCTCTACTATCATGTAATATTTAAGTCTTCTCTGTGGATCCTTTGATAGTGTGTTACCATCTAAATCAGCAACTTGATCAAGTATGTCACTACCTGATAGCATTTTTGGTGGTAATTTCTACTCAGTACCATCAAATACATCTTTATCATTCTGCCATCTATGATAACGAGGAAGAAAGAATCTATGGTGCATATAACACTGCTTTTCCCATTTTCCAACCAAATAGAAAGAGTTTCTTTATTACAACAAGGACAAGCCAATTTTCCTTTGGTACTCCATCTTACAAATTTTCATATGCTGGAAAGTCATTAATGGTCCATAACAAAGATGCATGTAACATAAAATTTTATCTAGAAAATGCATCAAAGGTCATCACACCAGTTACGCATAACTCCTTTAATTCCTCTATCAAAGGTTGGAGATAAATATCAATTGCATCTCCGAGACTCTTAGGGCTAGGAATAAGCATCTTTAAAATAAAATTCTCTTGTTTAATGCATAACCAAGGTAGTTAATTATAAGGAATCAATACCATAGGCGAAATTCTATGTGGAGTTTTGGAACATTTAAATGGTTGAAAATCATCACCAGCAACTGCAAGTCGAACATTACTTGGGTCAGAAGCAAAAGATGGATGAAGTTCATCAAGTGTCTTCCATACTACCGAATCAGCAGGATGTCTCATTATCCCATCATCAACACTCTCATTATTATGCCATCACATTAAAGAAGATGTTTTTGAGGACATAAACAATCTTTTTAGTCTTTAGGAAAATAACGTAAAATCGTTCATGAAAAGCGCAAAAATGTGCTTTAGAAATGCCCATAATAGTAATATTCATATATCAGAAAATTTATGCGTGATATCAAAAATCTTACTTCATTTTCTCGATCAGGGGGCAAAATTGAATAGGAAATGGGCATCACCCGGATCTTAGAGGACCCATAGTAAAAAAGCTTTTCGCTAATTTACGATTTTTAGAGAGCATCCGAGCCTTGACTGTGATATACCAAGGGTGCAGAACAGTACATTTACTTCTTCATGTTAGGTTCGTGTCACGGACCAGTACAAAAATTTCCTTAGTTTTTCTATTTTGGCTAAGGGCATTGGGATCATAGCCCCATGCTCACTTAAGCGTGAAATTACCCATACAGAACCAATTTTAAACTCTGTATCGCTCAAAACCCTCATAAAAGCCTCTCCAAGACTTAACCAAATATCTCATACCAAATTCAAGGATTTCAAGCTTAACTTTGGAACTCAAGGATTCACTTCAATCTCTAAGTTTTCTTAAAGCTCATCTCAAGAAAATTCAAGTTTGATATATATGGGTTCCATCAATTGGGTCCTTTCACCCATGGAGCCCAATCTTTCATTTTATGAAAATTGCATATTTTCACGTTGTGCTACCTATGGGTATCTTTTATTATGAATTATGAGCATGAATTATGTTAGGGTTTTGTGAAATATTGATTGATTATGCATGACTATCTACTTCAAGCTTATACCATGATTTGATTATATCTATTGAGACTATACATGCTTTGACCTATGAAACTATGATCTAATATGAGTTTTGATGATAGATTTCAAGGTACCCTATATGAGGGTTTTACTACATGTTGGTGGGTTGATTTGCATTAACTTTTCTCATTTTATTTCACTCTCGAGTTGCATGATTTTGAACTAGTATGATGAACCCACCAAGTATTTGATAAAATGTCAAGTCAAGAACTCTCAAGTTATTGATGATCTAATACATGATTTACAAATAAAGCGACTTTATGATGATTAAGGGCTTCCATGTATATGTTGAATTCATGAAAAGTATCTATGATGTTGCAAGTATCAAGTTAAGCCCTATTTCATGATTTTTGTCTCTTATGAGCCATTCATATTGAAGAAGGGACCATGCATGATTGATATATATTTTCATGTTCAAGTTAGCCTCATTATTAGAGGTCAAACATGTTTATGAGCTACTCAAGTCATGTTATCATCTCTCTTACAAGTTGTTCATGTTGTGACTAAAGTATGATTATTTTAAGTATTCCATGGGATTAGACTTAGCACCAATTGAGGCTTAAGATGGGGTCTCAACCCAAGGGGTCCTTATATAAAGTCTTAGTCTCTAAACTATTTGCCACCATAGATTATACATGATCTCTTTTATGGATTTCTAGTGGATGCATCTAGTTATATCATACTTTGTCAAGGAGGTGACATGCCTCGATCACCTTGATAAGTGGGTGACATGCCACAAATATTTCATTTTAAGGCTACAATGGTAAGTAAACCACACCTTGTCGAAGGGTTGACATGTCTTAATCACCTTACCAAGGGGGTGACATGCCTTGGATTACAAGTAGTAGCTTGCTTGGTCTATGTCGGTTAAGGTCTTTTCCCACATATGTATCATATACTATGCAAGTTGAATGTTTTACAAGCATGTTTTACTACAAACATTGATCATACATGCCATGTTGAGATTTTATATATTCATTCCCCATGATTATGCATTTTGACTATATTGGCTTATATCTTGTTGTATTACATCACACATACTTAGTACATTCAAATATACTAACGCATACTCTATACCTACATGATATTACCATGTAGGGATTGGAGCACCTTTTAATCATCCTCCACGTGACTAGTTGATACTTCAGAAATAAGCTTTGGTGAGTCCTCAAGTCCGAGAATGCTATCTTCATTACTTTTGCTACTTTGAAACTTCATTATGTTGAACACTTGTCATTATGATAGTGAGCCTGAAAAGTGTCTTGGCCCCCACTCTATTCCATGTTAGAGGTATTGTTGGATATTATGATGTAGTTATTCTATGAGCTTCACTCTTTATGTTTTTATGATTATCAAGGACTTCCCTTAGTCCCGCTTCCCTTTTTATTATATCTCTTGTTGTTGTTTACTTTGCTTCCGCGACCAAGGATGTGTGATTGATATGCTAAGAGGCTTGTTTGGATCCCTTTGGGTTACCATTCGCCGTGTCATGTCTATGACATATGGGTCGTGACAAACTTGGTATCAGAGCACTAGGTTCTTCATTGTCCTTGGAATCCAACACACTGCATTGATTAAAGTCTTATTAGTGGTTGTGAAGTGTGCCATAACTATGAATGTGAGGCTATGAGGCATTTTAGGAAATGTTTCACTTCTTCATGGTCTATATCCTCCTTTAGATGTAAGTGTGAGGCTTTTTCTCCTAATGAATGCTCTTTTCTCTTCTTGATCATGCCGATTCCAAGGGGGAGAATAAAGAGAGCCCGTACACCTAAGGAGCAATCGGCCCCTCTCGTTCCTCAAGGTGGAGGGGCAGTCCAAGATGAGTTTGAGATGTTATTACAATGGCTCATGATATGACCAACCAAATTAACCAAGGGGCCCAAGCCCCTCATGCTCCTACTCCGGCTTCTAGGGTGAGGGATTTCACAAGAATGAATTCATTGGAGTTCCATGAGTCCAAGACAAATGAGGATCCCCAAGATTTCATAGATGAGGTGAACAAGGTGCTAACCATCATTGGGGGTCAACTTGGAGGAAGAGGCGGAGTTGGCAGCCTACCAACTCAAAGGGGTGGCTTAAATTTTGTTTGCACAATGGAAGTTAGAGAAGGGGAATAACAATGCTATCCTTTGGCAAGAGTTGAAAGCCAAATTCATCAACCGGTTCTTTCCTATCAAGCTAAGGTAGGCTAAGATGATGGAGTTTATGAACTTTAAGCAATGTTCCATGAGTTTGAGGGAGTATACCCTCAAATTCAACAAGCTTTCCAAGTATCTTCTCCATTTGGTAGTCGATCCAAGATCAAATTTGAACAAATTTGTGTTAGAAGTGTCTGACTTGGTTAATGAGGAGTGTCGTACCTCCATGCTAGTAGGTGATATAGATTAGTCCCACCGCATGACATATGTCGAACAACTAGAGGAGGAAAAGGTTATAAATAGAAGAAGTGGTGAGTCCAAGAGGGATCATTTTGAAGGTGGTTTCCAAGGTTCTAAGGGTGGCTAGTTTCCTCAAGGCCACAATTTCCAAGGCCAAGGGTCATCCAATGCTCCTAATAAGAGATTTGCTAATGATAATCTGAGATTCCAAGGTGGTAGTGATGGAGTGTCTAATTCTAAGTGCCAAAGATGTGGTAGCAATCATAATGGCCCATTTTTAAGAAACTCTAATACTTGCTATGGTTGTGGTAAAGTGGGTCATAAGGTGGTTGATTGTCCTCATGCTCAAATCAAAGGTAGAGATGGTCATCCACGAGGCCAAGGTGCAAATGCATGTCCAAGGGCTAAGCGACGCCAACAAGGGGTTCTCCAAGGCAAAATATTTTCTATGCTCTTCAAGGAAGACAAGGGGTGGATAAGGTGGCCGATGCCGTCACCGGTATGTTAAACATTTTTTATTTTGATGTGTATGCATTGATTGATCTGGGTTCCACTCTTTCTTTCATTACACCTTTTGTTGCCAAAAAGCTTCATGTGAGTCTTGAATTATTGTGTGAGCCTTATGAAGTGTCTAACCCCGTTGATGAGTCCAATGTTCCTAAAAGAGTCTATAGAAATTATCCCGTGTTCACTTTGCATAAAGGATTGCCTTGTGATTTTCTTGAATTAGATATGGTGGATTTTGATGTCATTCTTAGGATGGATTGGTTGCATCCATATTATGTTTCTATTTATTGTAAGAACCCTAGGGTTAAATTCCAATTCCCTAATGAGCCCATCCTTGAGTGGGAAAGTCGTGATGTGGTGGTCAAGGGTAGAACATTTCTTGTCAAACCCCAAAAGTTGATTTCTAAGGATTGGCTTTATCATCTTGTGATGGTTAGGGATGTTGAGTCCAAAGTCCTTCCTATTGAGTCAGTTCTGATTGTTAATGAGTTTCTTGATGTCCTTCCCGATGAGCTTCCCGGTGTTCCTCCCAAAAGAGAAATAGACTTTCGTATAGACCTCCTTCCCGATACTCAATCCATTTCCATTCCCCTTTACCATATGGCCCAGTGATATTGAAGGATTTAAAGGATCAATTGAGGGATTTGTTGGAAAAGGGTTTCATATGGCCTAGTAAGTCACCTTGGGGTGTACCGGTGTTGTTTGTGAAGAAAAAGGATGGTTCTCTTAGGATGTACATTCATTATCGATAGGTTACCATAAATAAAAAAGTACCCTCTATCAAGGATTAATGACCTTTTTGATCAACCTCAAGGGACTAATCACTTTTCTAAGATTGATCTTCAGTCCGGTTATCACAAGTGAAAGTAAGGGAGTGTGATATTCCCAAGACGACTTTCCGGGCTAGTTTGTGGCTATGTCCTTTGAGCTGACTAATGCACCAACTATATTTATGGATCTCATGAATAGTCTCCTTAAACCCTACCTTGACATGTTTGTGGTAGTCTTTATTGATGATATATTGATTTATTCTCGAAGTGAGGAAGAGCATATGGATCACTTGAGGGTGGTGTTGTAAATCTTGAGAGTGGAGAAGTTGTATGCAAAATATGAAAAATGTGAGTTTTAGTTGAAAAAGGTTGCTTTTCTAGGGCATGTGCTGTTGGGTGATGGCATTATGATGGATCTTAAGAAGACGGAGGTAATTCGGAATTGGCCTAGACCCTTGACTCCATCGGACATCAGGAGTTTCTTGGGTTTGGCGAGTTATTACCGGAGGTTTGTGAATGGCTCAACTTCTATTGCTTCCCTTGTGAGATAGCTAACCCAAAAGAAGGCAAAATTCGTATGGACTGATGAATGTGAGAAGAGTTTCCAAATTTTGAAAGATAAGCTTGTCTTTGCTCCTATCTTGGCTCTTACGGAAGGGTTAGAAGGGTTTGTTGTATATTGTGATGCCTCAAGAATTGGCTTAGGGTGTGTTTTGATGCACAATGTTAAGGTGATAGCATATTCCTCTAGGCAACTTAAGGTGCAAGAGAAGAATTATCCCACCCATGATCTTGAATTGGGGGGCATGGTATTTGCTTTGAAAATTTGGCATTACTACTTATATGGGGTTCATGTTAACGTGTTTACCAACCACAAGAGTCTCCAATATGTGTGCACCCAAAAAGATCTTAACTTGAGACAAAGAAGTTTGTTAGAGCTCCTTAAAGATTATGATATGAGTGTGCATTATCACCTCAACAAAGCTAATGTTATGGCCGATGCTCTAAATAGAGTGTCCATGGGTTGTCTAGCTCATGTTGATGATGGTGGCAAAGAGATGGCTAGAGAAGTTTACCAGTTGGATAGATGGGGGTTAGGTTGGATGAAGCTTAAAATGGTGTAGTGGTGGTTGATTGTTCTAAGTCTTCTTTGATTAAGGAGCTAAAGTCAAAACAAGATCTTGACCCAACATTGTTAGAGTTGAAGGCCTTGGTGAAAGATGGTAAAGTGGAGGTTTTCTCCCAATGGGGAGGTGGTGACCATAGGTACCAAGGTAGGTTGTGTGTGCCTAAAGTTGATGACTTAAGGGAGTTGATCTTGCAGGAGGCACATAATTCATCCTATTCTATTCTCTCGGTTCTACAAAGATGTATATAGACTTGAAGGAGGTGTATTGGTGGGGTGGTATGAAGAAAGATATTGCCAAGTTCATATCCGGATGTCCCAATTGCCAACAAATGAAGGCCGAACATCAAAGGTCCGGTGGCCTTGCCCAAGATAATGATAGAGATTCATACTTGGAAGTGGGAAGAGATAAACACGAATTTTGTGGTTGGGTTGCCTAAGAATAGAAAACATTTTGACTCTATTTTGGTTGTTATGGATAGATTGAAAAAGTCACCTCACTTTCTACCAGTCAAAACTATTTATGATGCCGAAGATTATGCCAAGTTAGACATCCATGAGTTGGTTAGATTGCATGGGGTGCCCTTGTCTATCTTTTTGGATCGTGGTGCTCAATCCACTTCTCATTTTTGGAGGTCCAACCAAATAGGTCTTGGTACGAAGGTGAAGCTTAGCACGACTTTTCATCCTCAAACGGATGGTCAAGCCGATAGGACTATCCAAACTCTTGAGGAAATGC
Organism: Solanum clarkiae; assembly: GCA_011800125.2. Lineage (NCBI taxonomy): Eukaryota > Viridiplantae > Streptophyta > Magnoliopsida > Solanales > Solanaceae > Solanum > Solanum clarkiae. Next base: position 15,976 of record JAABOM020060864.1, read on the forward strand.
TTAGAGCTTGTGTTTTGGAGTTTAAGGATAGTTGGGGTGAACATCTTCCACTGATTGAGGACACTATCTTTACTTCGAAGATAAGCTTTGATAAGTTCTCAAGTTTAAGGACACTATCTTTATTACTCTTGCTACTTTGAAACTTCATTATGTTGAACACTTGTCATTATGAGGGCGAGCCCGAAAAGTGTCTTGGCCCTTTGCTCCATTCTATGTTAGAGGTGTTGTTAGATATTATAATGTACTTATGCTATGAACTTGACTCTTTATGCTTTTATGATTATCAAAGACTTCCCTTAGTCCCACTTCCCTTTTTATTATATCTCTTGCTATTGTTTACTTTGTTTCCACGATCAAGGATATGTGATTGATATGCTAAGAGGCTTTTTTGGGTCCTTTCGGTTCTCTATTTGTTGTGTTACATCGAAGACCTAGGCTTGGGTCGTGACAGTCCATGGTATATTTTTCCCTCGTTTAAATTTTTTTCTCCATTATATTTATCCTCCTTCTACCTAGATACCCCATATACTTTACAAGATTCAAGAAACTCATCATCCTTCCAATACAATATGCAATTATTCTTACATGCATCAATCTTCTTATAAGAAAATCCAAGGTCCCAAATCACTTTTTTTTGCATTATAATATAATCTTGGCAAATTCGATCCTTCAAGCAATAAATCTTCCTTCAGTAACTTCAACAATATTATAAATGATGTATTACTCCACTGACCAATACTTTTGATATGAAGGAATTTAACCAAAGTCGAAAATTTAGATGCTTTTGAACCTTCATAGATTGGTTGCTCCAAATCATTTAATAGTTTATAGAATTGTTTTGCTTTAGGATTTGTTTTCTTTTTAACAAAATCATCAAATCAATGTTCATATTGTCTCTGTTGAAATCGGGGTATAAATCCCTTAAAATCTCATGTATTTCATTCTGATCATTGTCCTTTTCAATGCTATTATTGTCTATAAATTCAGAATCTGACTGTGATGGCTTATGTAACATCTTCTCGTGATGATACCAAAAAGTATAATTTTGTACTATTCCATGTAACAATAAATGTGACCTAACCATCTCATGTGTTCTTGTAGATGCATTAGAACATTTTGTAGATGGACAACATATCTTTTGTGATTCTCCTACTCTTGTAAAAATATTATTCAAAAAGCTTTCCAGTCCTAGCACGTAAGATTATCAAGTCGATCATCAAATAGTTGTACCAATTCTTTATTAGGTGTCATAATCTTGAATCACACAAAATAAATAAAAATCATATTAGTATAACAACAAAAATAGGAAGAACTAAATATTTATTTTAAAACTTAGATTAATCCTAACGAAATCATTATAGCTAACACCTTTATGTATATGCCAAACATAAGTTAAAGTAAAAGATCAACTCAATATTTGAAATTTAGTAAAAAGCTAAAACACTTAGAACTAAATGTTTCTTAGTTTATCTAATTTAGCTTGCACATAAGGTATTTAGACACTTAACCTTTTAGTACTAAAAGATTACATTTTATTCATCTTCCAGGAAATCCTACATCTCTATTTCTACTTTTAGAATGAATTTCATATTCCATATGTCCCTAGGAACATCCTATGTTAGATTCAGTTCAAACATATTATCGTAAGAGACATCACAATGGACCATCAGTATCACCTAGCACCACAAAATGAAGGAACTCAATTGCACATTTCAATAAATATCAAATATTTTGTTTAGGCTATATTCATATAATTATCCTAGATTAGCCCACCCTTGATTTATGACACATAGGTGATTCAAGTAAGCATTACTATGCAATATTTTTCTCTAATCACATATATGCCTATTTCAGATGCCCTAATCAAAACTTTGTCTTAGACAATACACATGATTCAAATTATATCAAAAACTACCTCAAATAGTTTGAAGTAATTCGAATAGACAAAATAATACATTCATAGTTCATATGGAATTGACATCTACACAAAAAGGATCAACCAGAAGTCACATAAGAGTGTACTATATTTAAGCTTGGAATTTCTAAATAAAGGAAATTAGGTTCGATATCTCATTTAAATACTCCACGTCACACCATATTTACTTTACCGAAGCAATCAAATTAATATTTGGTAGTCTTTCCACAATTTGATACTTAGAAGAAGCAATCAATAAATATTTGGTAGTCTTTCCACAATTTGATAGTCTTTCCACAATTTGATACTTAGAAGAGTGTTAATTTAGACTAGTGAACTTTAGTTAACTCACCTGTTACCAAAAATTCTCCTGCATCCCTAGACGAAACTAAGACAGAGGCTTCAGACTGGGTAAATTCTCACATTCTTGAACTAAGCCATACTTATGGATCAAAGTTTCTCAAATTCTTGGAGAGAAATATCTAATGTACTTCCTTATTATTTAGCATTCATAACCAAGTGAGAAACATAATAGTTCTAGTCTTCCAATGACAGACTATTACTTGACATAGAGTAGCATATGTTTTAAATGATTACTAAGGAACCAAGAATACTAAGTTATGATGAACTTTGAGATGACGTGTATAGAGATGCAACTTCACTAGTATCCAACAACAATAACATACCAGGTGGAATCCCTGAAACAACCCCAAAAAGTGCTCGAAAATGTGCCTCGGAAGTGCTCGGAGTCATAATTTTCATATATCTCAAAATCTATGTGTAATATTAAAAATTCGACTTCATATTCTTGATTAGAGGGTCAAATTGAGCCGGAAATGGGTCTAGACCGATTTTAGAGCAAACGAATTACAATTTCATTTTTCTAAAATTTTGACTTCTAAAATTGATCCACAATGGTGCTAAGATGCCACCCATCACGGACCTGTTTGAAAAGTGCCTCCACAATAGATCCTTATCGCAAACCAGATGTGGACCTGTGTAATTTATTTTAGTGATTTTATCTCAGTCCAAGGCTTTTGGGTCTTGGGTTTAAGTTCTTCTATGCGTGAAAATATCTATGCTTAGCCATATTTCACCTTTATATCATTCAACACATTCCTCAATTCTCTCTCAAACACTTAGACAAATATTTCACCCTAAATTCAAAAACTCAATCCAAATTCTTAATATTTTTATTCAAGCTTTAAGTTTTCATTTTGAATCATTTTCAAGGATTCTCCAAAGTCAAGATATGTGGGTTTCAACCACTGGGTTCTTTCATCCATGGTGCCCAAGATCCCTTTTTACCTAAATTGCAAGATTTCAAGTTGATTTACTTATGGGTCTTACTTATTATGAATTAGACTATGAACTATGTTGGGATTTCATGAAATTGTGACTGTAAGGGTTTTGATGTATATTCCTTGTGAATGTTACCAAGTATTGATAAATGGTTTTACTTTTTATTTTCTTGCATGATTTTATCCCTAAATTGCACAATTTTACACTAGCACTATACACATGCCAAGTGTTTGATAAAATGTTCGGTTATGATTTCTTGAGGAAGTGAAGGTCCAGTGCATGTCTTATAAGTTGAATGACTTTATGATGATGAAAGGACCATGCGTAAATGTTATTCTCCTATATCGTGTTGGGTAATGACCATGCCCCACTGGGAGGTTGTGATCACAGATAACCATGTCGAGGGGTTTGTACCTTGATAACTGGGTTGAGGGGTTGGTATCTCAATCATCACAAGTAGTAGGGTAACACGCTCACCAACCAATTGTGGGGTTGGTACCTCAATCACCATGGGTTTCCAGGTGAGACGATCCACCAACCAATTGAGAGGTTTTACCTCAATAGACAATGAATTCTATAATGACGGTCTCTTCTTGCACATGTATTATGTTCTATGTCGTGATTTACTTCAAGCATCTGTCATGCATACCGTATTACTACATGCTTATTCATCGCCTAAGTTATGTATTTTAATTATGTTGCTTATTTATTATTGCATTACATCTTACATACTTAGTACATTCAAATGTACTAACACACTCTATGCCGACATGATATCACCATGTAAGAACCGAAAACCCACTTGTGCATGTTCCTCCATGTACCTAGTAGGATTTCTCTCAAGCTAGTTGGTGAGTCCTTCATTCAGGGGAGAATTTCTATGATCTCATGCTATGTACTAAAACTATCTTTCTTTTATGTATGTATTGAATATGAGGGTGAGCCTGGTTGCTTGTCTTGGCCTCCGCTCGTATCTAAGTTGTAGAGCTTTTGTTGGACATATTACGTATTGAGCCTTAACCCTCTTGTTTTGATGTTTCTATTTTGAAAGTTTCCTTTTAGTCCCATTGCCCTCATTTCTAATCTAATTGTGTTGTTTAATTGCTTCCATGACCAATGATATGTAATGATATATTAAGAGGTTTGCTTGGGGTCCCTTGAGGTTCCCCATATGCTGTGTCTCATCTAGGCCCTAGGCTTGGGTCGTCAAAAACTTGGTATCAGAGCACTAGGTTGTTAATGTTCCTCGACATCCAATACACAAAGTCAACTTGAGTCCTATTCATGGTTGTATTGTGCACCACAGTTATGAGTAGGAGGATATGAGGTTTTTTGAGAAAAATATTTCCATTCTTCTTGATCTATGTCTTGCGATTGAAGTTAGGTCAGTTCTTCCTCTAATAAATGTTGTTTTTCATGATTAGATCATTCCTAACACAAGAGGAAGAAGAGCATGCACACCCGTGGAGCAACTGGCTCATGGAAAGGTCCAAGATGCTCTCACCTTGGTTGCACAAGTTGTGTCCAATCAAGTCAATCATGGGGTCCAAGCCCCTTATACTCCTACCCCGAGATGTAGGTTGAGAGACTTCATAAGGATGAATCCACTAGAATTCTATGGGGCTAAGGTAGATGAGGATCCTCAAGAGTTCATTGATGAGGTCTACAAGGTATTGGCTATCATGGTTGTTAGATAGGAAGAGAAAACATAGTTAGAGGCCTACCAAATCAAAGGGCTAGCACAAATATGGTTTAATCAATTAAAGGAGGAGAAGGAAATCAATAATGTGGTGCTTTAGGTGGAGTTCAAGGTGACTTCTTTATCGTTTCTTCCCTCTTGAGCTTAGGGAGGCCAAGATAGTAGAGTTTATGAAGTTGAAAAAGGGTCTACGAGTGTGAGGGAGTATACCCTCAAGTTTAATCAATTCCCTCAATATGCTCCTTATTTGGTTGCCGACCCAAGGTCTAGAATGAACGAGTTCATGATGGGTGTATCTGATTTGGTGAATAAGGAATCCCGGTCCGCTATGTTGATTAGTGACATAAATTTGTCTCGTTTGATGACCCTTGCTGAACAAATAGAGGAGGAAATGTTGAGGAAGATAAGGAGTAATGAGGCCAAGAGAGCCCATTTTGAGGGAAAGTTCCAAATTCGAAAGGGTGCCTGGTTCCACCAAGGCCAAGGATCTTCTCAAGCTTCTAATAGGGGATTTGCCAACGACTTCCCAAGGGCCCAAGGGATTGGTTGTGTGGTTCCTAATAACGTGTGTTCAAAATGTGGTAAGGGTCATGGGGACCCATGTTTGAAACACACTAATGCATGTTATGGATGTGGGGGAGTGGGTCACAAAAAGATTGATTATCCTCTTAACCGCAACAAGGTAAGGAGGTTCATCCACAAGGTGCAAATGTGGTTCCTTTGGGCAAAGGTGGCCAATAAGGTGGTGTTCCAAGGTACAATCAGTTCTATGCACTCCAAAGGCTCTTTATCCTTCTTCAGTTCTTACTAATTTATCAAGGAGTTTCTCGATGTCGTCACCGATATGTTAAAAGTCTTTGATTTTGATGTGTATGCATTGATTGATCCGGGTGCCACTCTTTCTTTTGTGATCCCTTTTGTTTCCAAAAATTTCCATATTGAGCCTGAATTATTGTGTGTCTTATAAGGTGTCCACTCCTATAGGTGCATTTATTATTGCTAGAAAGGTCTATATAAATTTTCCCATTTGCATCTTGCGTAAATATTGCCTTGTGATCTGGATGAGTTAGATGGTTGATTTTGATGTCATTCTTGGGATGGATTTATTGCATGCATACTATGCCTCTATTGATTGTCGAACCTGTAGAGTCAAGTTCGAATTCCTAAATGAACCCTTCCTTGAGTAGGAGAGTCATGATATGGTGGTCAAGGATAAGTCATCTCTTGCATTAAGGCCCAACAATTGATCTCTAAGGGGTGTCTTTATCATCTTGTGAGGGTTAGGGATATGGATTCCATGGTCCTTCCTATAGAGTCGGTTCAGATTATAAATGAGCTCCTTGAGGTTATTCCAAATGAACTTCCTGGCATTCCTCCAGAAAAGGGTGATAGAATTAAGTATAGACCTCCTTTCCGATACTTAACCTATCCATATTCCCCCTTATGGTATGGCCCTAGTGGAGTTAAAGGAGTTGGAGGAAAAGTTGAGAGATTTATTGGAGAAGGGTTTTATTAGGCCTAGCCAATGGCCTTGGGTGCATCGGTATTATTTGTGAAGAACAAGGATGGGTCCGTTAGGATGTGTATTGATTACCGGCAACTTAATAGGGTCACCATAAAGAATAAGTATCCTCTTCCAAAGATTGATGTTTTGTTAAACCAACTTCAAGAGGCTAGCCACTTCTCTAAGATTGATTTTTGGTCTGAGTATCATCAAATGAAGGTGAGGGAATGTGACATTCCCACGATGGCCTTCCGTTCTAGGTATGGGCATTCTGAACTTGTGGTTATGTCTTTGGGTTGACCAATACACCAACAATCTTCATGGATCTTATGAATAGGGTCTTTAAACCCTACCGTGATTTGTTTATGGATGTTTTCATTGATGATATTCTAATCTATTCACATAGTGAGGAGGAGTATATGGGTCATTTGAGGGTAGTGCTACAAAGTTTGGGGGAAGAGAAGTTATCTTCCAAGTATGAGAAACGTGAATTTTGGTTGTAAGAGGTTGCCTTTCTAGCTCATGTGGTGTCGGGGGATGGTATTATGGTGGATCCTAAAAAGATAGATGTGATTAGAAATTGTCCTAGACCATTAACCCAATTGGACATTAGAAGTTTCTTGGTCTTAGTGGGTTACTATCGGAGATCAATGAATTGGTTCTCTTCTATTGCTTCTCCTATGACTAAGTTGACTCAAAAGAAGGCTAAGTTTGTGTGGACTGATGAATGTGAAAAGAGTTTCCAAACCTTGAAGGATAAGCTTGTCTCCACTCCTATGTTGTCTCTACCAGAAGAGTTGGAAAGGTTTTTTGTGTATTGCAATGCCTCCCATATTGTTTTGGGTTGTGTGTTGATGCAAAATAGCAAGGCGATAGCCTATGCTTCTAGACTATTGAATGTGCATGAAAAGAATGATAGTACTCATGATCTTGAATTGGCCGCCGTGGTTTTTTCTTTGAAAATTTGGCGTCATTATTTGTATGGAGTGTATGTTGATGTTTTTACCGATCATAAGAGCCTCTAATATGTGTTCACTCAAAAAGATCTTTACCTGAGGCAAAGAATGTGGTTAGAACTTCTTAAGGATTATCATATGAGTGTGCATTATCATCCCAGTAAGGCTAATGTTGTGGCGGAAGCTTTGAGTAGGGTGTCTGTGGGTAGCCTAGCTCATGTTGATGGTGGGGACAAATAGGTTGCTAGGTAGGTTCACCCTTTGGCTATATTGGCGGTTAGGTTGGAAGAGGTTGATAATGGTAGCATTGTGATTGTTGATGGTTCAAAGTCTTCCTTGGTTGATGAGGTAAAAGCAAAGCAAGAACTTGATCCCTCCTTGTTGGAATTGAAGGCTTTGGTGAGAGAGGGAAATGTGAAGGTTTTCTCCCAAGGAGGAGATGGTTCCCTTAGGTTCTAACATAGGTTTTGTGTGCCTTGTATTGAAGACTTGAGAGAGAAGATTCTTGATGAGGCTCATAATTCTTCCTATTCAATCCACCACGGTTCTACCAAGATGTATAGGGATTTGAGGGATGTGTTTTGGTGTGGAGGTATGAAGAAAGGCATTGCCAAATTTGTATCCAGTTGTCATAGTTTCCAACAAGTTAAAGCCGAGTAACAAAGGCCGGGTGGCCTAACCTAAAGCACAGATATCCCCACTTGGAAGTGGGAGGAAATTAACATGGATTTTGTAGTTGGGTTGCCTAAGACTAGAAAGGGTTTTGATGCCATTTGACTTGTGGTTGATAGGATGATGAAGTCAGCTCATTTCTTACTTGTTAAAACTATACGCTAAATTCTACATTCATTGGTTTATGAGACTCCATGAGGTGCCCTTGTCTATCATATTGGATCATGGTGCTCAATTCACTTCACGTTTTTGGAGGTCCTTCCAAAGAGGCCTTGGAACCAAGGTAAAGTTTGGTACAACCTTTCACCCTCAAACAGATGGCCAAGCTAAAAGAAGTATCCAAACTCTTGAGAATATGCTTAAGGCTTGTATGTTGGAATTTAAGAGTAGTTGGGATGATCATCTTCCATTGATTGAGTTTTCTTATAATAATAGCTATCATTCTAGCATTGGGATGGCTCCTTTTAAGGCCCTCTATTGTAGATATTGTAGATCACCAGTTGGGTAGTTTGAAGTGGGATAAATGCTTTGTTGGGTCCAGATCTAGTTATGGATCCTATGGAGAAGTTAAGGTTGATTATAGAAATGTTTAAAATAGCCCAAAGTCACCAAAAGTCTTATGCCAATGTGAGAAGAAGGGAGCTTGAATTTAAAGTTGGTAATTGAGTTTATTTGAAGGTGTCACCCATGAAGGGTGTGGTTCGTTTTGGTAAGAAGGATAAATTAAGTCCAAGATTTGTGGGCCCTTATAGGGTGATGAGGAGGATGGGTAAGGTGGCCAATAAGCTGGAGTTGACTAGTGAAATGGAATTGGTTCGTACGGTCTTCCTTGAAGACAATATGGCATATTAATAAGTTCTAGTAGAGATCTTGGATAGACAAGTGAAGAGGTTGAGGAACAAGGATGTTTCTTCCGTTAAGGTCCTTTGGAGGAATCAACAAGTCAAGAGTGCTACATGGGAGGCCGACACGGACATGCAAAAGTGATGATTTTATCTCTTCCATCCTATTCAACCCTAAGATACTAATTCTAAGTCTTCTATGTGATTTCATGTCTCATGTTTCAGTCCCTAAGTCATTGGCATGCATTCATGTTTATATTGACAAAGTTCATGGTTATTATAACACTTATGTTGAGATTTTTGAAAATAGTGTATGTGTTTTGTTGCATTCTTGTTGGGGCTGATTTCTTCATGATAACTCTTCTTATATAAGTTTCTTTGACATTTGGGGATGAATGTTCCCAAGGGGGAGATATTTGAAACTACCCCAAAAAGTGACCAAAAATGTGTCTCGAAAGTGGTCGAAATCGTAATTTCCATATATCTCAAAATCCATGCGTGATATCAAAACTCCAACTTTATATTCTTGATCAGGGGGTCAAATTGAGCAGGAAATAGGTTTACCCCCAATTTAAGAGAAAACGAATCGCAATTTCATTTTCCCAAAATTTCAATTTCTAGAATCGATTTACAACGGTGCTGCAATGCGCAACTGTCGCAGACTGGTGTCAAAAGTTCCTCCGCGATAGGTCTACATCATGGACTAGAAGCATACATGTGTATTTTGTTTCTACTGATTTTATCTCGGTCCAAGGCTTTTATGTGTTGGGACTAAGTCCTCGCATTTGTGAAAATACGTATACTTAGCCATATTTCACATTCATATCATACAAGACATTCTCCAATAGTCTCTCAAATAAATATTTCACCCTAAACTCAAGTCCCAAAACTCAATCTGGATCTTGATGTATTCATTTCAAGCTTCAAGTCTCCATTTTCAATCTTCTTCAAGGATTCTCCAAAGTCAAGGTATGTGGGTTTCAACCATTGGGTTCTTTTACCCATGGTGCCCAAACTCCCTTTTTACATAAATTATATGATTTCAAGTTGATTTACTTTTGGGTCTTACTTATTATGTCTTATACTATGAATTATTTGTGGTTTCGTGAAATTATAACTGTTTTAGCATATTTTGAGCTATGAATCTAAGACCAATTGTGGGATTTGATGAAGGGTTTTGATGTATATTGCTTGAGGGTATTACCAAGTATTGATTGATGGTTTTACATTAAATTGTCTTACATGATTTCATTCCTAAATTGCATGATTTTACACTAACACTACACACCTGCCAAGTATAAGATAAAATGTCTGGTTATGATTTCTTGAGGAAGTGAAGGTCCAATGCATGTCTTATGAGTTGAGTGACTTTATGACGATGAAAGAAATGTATGTAAATGTTATTCTCCTATATCATGTTGGGAATTGACCATGCCCCAATCGAGAGGGGGGTTGTGAGCCCGAGTAACCATGTCGAGGGGTTTGTACCTTGAAAATCGAGTTGATGGATTGGTACCTCAATCATCACGGGTGATAGGGTGAGATGCTCCACCAACCAATTGAGGGGTTAGTATCTCAATCACCATGGGTGGATTGGTGAGATGATCCACTAACCAATTGATAGGTTGTTACCTCAATAGATAATAAGTTCTATAATAATGGTCTTTCCTTGCACATATATTATGTTTTATGTAAGCATAATTTACTTCAAGCATCTTCCATGCATGCCATATTACTACATGCTTATTCATTACCTATGTTATGCATTTCCATTATGTTTCTTATCTCTTGTTGCATTGCATCCTACATAATTAGTACAATTAAACGTATTAACCCATACTCTATGCCTACATGATATCACCATGTAGGAACCGAAGACCCACTTGAGCATTTTCCTCCACGTGGCTAGTACGATTTCTCTAAAGCTAGTTGGTAAGTCCTCCATTCCCGGGATAATGTCTATGTTCTCATTCTATGTTCTAAAACTATCTTTCTTTTATGTACGTATTGACTATGAGGGTGAGCCCAGTTGCTTGTCTTGTCCCCGCTCCTATCTAAGTTTTAGAGGTGTTTTTGGACATGTTATGTATTGAGCCTTGACTCTCTTGTTTTGAGGTTTATGTTATGAAAGTTTCCCTTTAGCCCCTTTGCCCTTATTTCTAATCTCATTATATTGTTTAATTGCTTCCACGACCAATGATATGTATTGATATGTTAAGAGACTTGCTTGGGGTCACTTCAGGTTCCACATGCGCTATGTCACGTCTAGGCCCTAGGCTTGTCGTGACAATCCCACAAGTGGGGGTCTGGTTAGGATAGAATATACGCAGACCTTACCAATAAGTCATAAATGTAGAGAGGCTATTTCCTGGTAACCCTCATCTCAAAAGCTCATAAGCAGAATAAACTAGATATGGGAAAAGGAAGGAAAAGAAAGGGAACAGAAATAGCAACTAATAAGGAAAAGCACACGATAATATGCAAATACATCAAATTAATATATCAAGATGGAAAACGACCACACAAGATTTAAAGGCAATGTAAATATGCTAAAACAAAACAAATATCGGACTAATTATGACAACTTGCGGTATTTGTCATGACCCACGCCTAGGGCCTAGGCGTGACACGATGAATGGAGAACCCAAAGGAATCCCAAACAATCCTCGTAGCATATCAATCATACATCCTTGATCACAGAAGCAAAACATCAACAACAAGAGACATAAAGAAGGGATACTGGACTAAGAGAAGTCTTGGATAATTGTAAAACATTCAAGAGTCACAATCATAGCCTAATTACATCAATTGTTCCAACAATACCTCTAGCATAGATTGGGCGGGGACCAAGACACTTTCCGCGCTCACCCTCATAGTGTCAAATGTTCAACATAAAGAGATAACAAAAGCAAGAGTAGCATAGCTAGTGTACCAAAACTTAAGGACTCACCAAAGCTTATCTTCAAAATGCAAAAACTAGCCACATCGAGGATGATCGTGAGGTGCTCTGGTTCCTACATGGTAACATCATGTAAGCACAGAGCATGTGATAGTATATTTGAATGTACTAAGTATATAGGATGCAATGCAACAAGACATAAGCCAACATAGCCAAAATGCATAATCATAAGCAATGAAATAGTATAATATTAATATAGCATGCATGATCAATGCTTGAAGTAAAACATTCTTGTAGAATATTCAACTTACTTAGAACATAATACATGTTTGGGAAGAGACCTCAACCGCCACGGAAAAAGACCAAGCGAGATACAACTTGGAATCCCGATAATGACCCCTCACTAGTAAAGAGGTGGTCTACTTGTCAAGGTAAACCATACTTCACCTTAAGGGAGGGAAACAACTCCAAAAAGTGCCCGAAAACGTGCCTTAGAAGTTCCCGGAATCTTGTTTTCCATATATCTAAAAGTTTATTTATTCTTCCAAAAATTCATCTTCATATGCTTGTTTAGGGGGTCAAATTGACTGGGAAATAGTCTAACCCAAATTTTAGAGCAACCGTATCAAAATCCGAAAATAACAAAATACTCTATTTGGGAGAGTCAATTTTGGAGGGGCATAGCTCTGACCACACAAAGAACTGGGGGGGTCCACCACCTATCCGCTGAAAGCCCTTTGAATTATTTTTCCAATGCACTTTATTTCACCTCATTCGGAGTTTGGATGAAGGATTTATGCCAATTTTCATAAAACTCATTCGTGTAGAAAATGCAGATTTCCAATGAGCATCCACGTCGCCTATGCGATACTGACCTGTATTATTTTTACCCTGTTTATTTGATTTTGATCTAAGACTTTCAATTCTTGGGCCCAAGGGTTCCTATACGTGTTTTTACCTATACATAGCCTTATTTTACCCTCATATCATCCTCAACATTCCCTAATATCCTCTCAAACACATAAGATTCATTTTTCACCCAAAAGTCGAGTCCCAAACTCAAGACAAATCTTAAGGATTTCTTCAAGGATCTCACCCAAGCTTCAAGTCTCCAATAAAGTCTTCTTCAAGAACTTCACAAAAGCTAAGGTATGTGGTGTTGAATCATTGGGTCCTTCCACCCGTGGTGCCTAAACCCTCTTTTACTTAATATTGCATGATTTAAAGTTGATTTTATATATGGATCTTGAATATTGAGAAATTTACTGCACAGTGATTTTAATACATGAATGTATAGTTATTTAAGCATGTTTTTGAGCTTCAATATCTTGGATCTAATGTTGGAATTGATGAGGGGTTTTGACATGAATGTCTTTGGGCTGTTTCAAGGTGTTGATTAAAGATGTTACCATTGATTTCCTGCATGATTCATCCCAAAATTGCATGCTCTTTTACCTCCATTACACACCTCTAAGGTGTTTGCTAAAATGTCCGGTTGGTTTCTTGTGGAATTGAAGGTCCAAAGTATGAGATATGAAATGAATGATATTATGATGATGAAATAAGCTTGTGTATATGCTTATTTCTACATAAGATATTGCATTAGAGCCTATGATGAATCCTATATAAAGTGTTATATGGACCATACCCGATCCGGGGGGATAGAGCCCGTGTTACCATGCGAGGGGTTTATTCTTCGTCACCTTAATGTTTGGGGAGTGACCATCATCAACAATTTGAGGGGTTTATACCTCATCACCATGGATGGAACAATGCGACCACCATCAACCATGCGAAGGGTTTATATTTCGTCACCATGGATAGCTGGGTGCGACCACCATCAACCACCAATGGGTGTATACCTTTGATAACTTACTTGGTCTCATTCTTCATATATGATATTATATATGAGCATGATATACTTAAGCCTCTTTTATTTACGCATTGATCCTACATGTCATCTTGCTATAATATGTCTATTGTCTATCATTTTGTATTTTGGATTATGATGCCTGTCACTTTTTGCATTGTATTCCACATATTTAGTACATTCAAATGTACTAACGTATACTGTTGCCTACATGATATCACCATGTTGGGACTAGAGCTCCTATTGATTCTTCTTGTGGTTAGATTAATTGTTCAAGTTAGCTTTGGTGAGTCCTCCATTCCAGGGACAAGACTATTATCTCACACTATGTATTAAGATTTCCTTTACTTTATCATATACTTTTAACTATGAGGGTGAGCCCGGTTGTATATCTTGGCCCCTATCATTATCTATGTAGTAGATGTGTTGTTGGACAAAGCTATGTATTTATGCTATAAGTTAATTCTATTATCTGTTGACTCTATGTTACGACAAGTTCTCCCGCCCCTTTTTGCCCTTGTTACAATTCTTCAAATGTCATTTAATCGGTTATGCAACCAATAATATCTAATGATATGCTTTGAGCTAACAATGTTAATCAATTTCATTAAATTGACTAACTTGTTTGGGATTTCTTCGGGTTCCCCATTCGCCGATCATGTCTAGGGCCTAGGCTTGGGTCGTGACAAAAATGGTACCAGAGCACTAGATTGATAAATCCTTGGAGTCCAACACACCGTGTCTATTAGAGTCTTATTCATGGTTGTGTTTTGCACCACAAATATGAATAGGAGGCTATGAGACATTTTAGAAAATATTTTCCTTCTTCATGGTCTATGTCATACTTTAGAAGTGAGATAGGGGTTTTCCCTCTAACGAATGTTCTTTACTATTTTAGTTGATCATGTCGCTTCAAAGAGGAAGGCAAAGGAAGGTAAGTAGAAGGTTTTGATTTTTATGGATCCGAGTTTTCACTATTTCTTCTCTATTCTTTTGGTTGACGGTGGGGCTTCTTGTGTTCCCAAGTGGTTGTGTGGATCTTTGGTGTCTATTCTCTTGGTTAGGTATATTATTGTTAGAAAGTTCCTAGGTGTGGATCCATGTTTGTATTTCATTAGCTCTTGGTTTGTGGCTTGTTGGATTTGATGTGGTAGATTTTGATGTTGTACTAGGGATGGAATAGTTGCACGTATGTTGTGTCTCTATGGATGGTGTGGCCAGTAGAGTTTGGATCCGACTCCCTAATGAACCTACCTTTGAGTCGGAGGTTGTTAAGTGGTAGCAAGGGAGGTAGGTCCATTCTTGACTTAAGGTGCAATTGGTCTCTAAGGGGGTTGCATTTTTCATCTTGTGATAATTGGAAGTGTTGAACCTAAGTTATTTTCTCTATAGAATTGTTGTTAGTGGTGGATGAGGCCTTGAATGTACCTTTTCAATGTTTGAAGTTGGGGTAGTATCTGGTGGTTCACTAGCACAACAGTATGCCTATAAGTCTTATGAATAAGATCTTCGATCCTTACCCTAACAGGTTTACAGTGGTTTTGGTTATGATAATGTGGTTCGTTCCCTAATGACGTAGTGCATGTGAATCATTTAAGGGTAGTATCACAAGTTCAAGAAAGAAGGTTGGGTGCTAAGTGGGTGACATGGGAATTTTAGGTGGTAAAAGATTGCCTTCCTAGGTTGTGTGGTACCGGGTGATGGTATTAAGGGGACTTTAGTAAGACGAAGGTGATTAGAGAGTAGCCTAGATACTTGACTTCCTTGGCTATTAGAAGCTTCTTGGGTTAGTGGGCTATTTCCCGGGAATGTGAGTAGATTCTCTTCTATTGTTGCTCCTATGGCTTAGTTCACCCTAGGTAAGGCCATGTTCTGACCGACGTTTTGAGTAGGGTGATTTAATAGGTTCGGTAGTTGCTATTTCTCATGTTTATCCCTTGGTGCTAGTAGGATTCATGTGTATATGGGTGTCATTCATAGGTTATTTTCACCCATTAAGCCCAATCTTTTTTTTTTAATGAAAATTGCATGATTTCAAGATGTATTTCTTATGGGTATCTATTATTATGAAATATGAGGATGAAATATGTTAAGGCTTTGTCTAATATTGTTGATTATGCATAAATATCTACTTTTAGCTTGTACTATAAAGTGATCCTTTTCTATTGAGACTATACGTGATTCACGCTATAAAATCTATAAACTATTGTGAAGTTTTGGTACGATTTACAAGTTACCCATGATGGGGTTTTACCATGATATTGGTGGGATGATTTACATGATTTTAAGATGCACTGATTTCACTATTTCATGATATATACTCTTGCATTTTTCATGATTTGAACATGTCCTCATATGTGCCCACCAAGTGTTTGATGAAATGGCAAGATAAGAATTCTCAAGATGTGTGCATGTTTTACAAGTCAAGTGACTTCATGATGAATATAGACTATCAATTATGTTATGAATTTATGAAATTATCTATGAATACACAAATATGAAGTTAAGCCCTTTTCAAAAATGTGTTTTCAAGAAAACCTATATGGATTTTACTTATTTTAATTTGGCATTTGAATATTACGATTTCTACAATTCTATTGATGCATGGGTAGTGTTTATTTGATGATTTTAATGTGATTTAAATCATTATATGAGGATTTACTTTGGGTTAATGGAGTAATAAGTATGCATGTTCCTCTTTTGAAATCATTTATGCATGAGAAATTATACTATGGATATAAATATGGAATTAATTATGTTTTTCACTTCAATTTCATATTATAAATGTTGAGTTTTAAATGAAGTCTTGATTACCCATGTCATTTCCTCATTGTTCATAGCATATGCCTTCATATACACGGATTATTTTGAAAAATTATGTTATGGGTAGGCCTAATTTTGCTTTATGATATTATTTTTATAAAAGGTTGGTTATGACAATATTGTGATCGCACATATGCTTTTGGCTTCGGCTCTTTAAGCATTTTGGATGATTGCACCGTCTTGTATACAAATGCCCTATTCTTATGCATGAGTGTTATGACAATGAAATTATGGTTTTGGCATTTGAACCAAAGTATGAATTGTTATAAATGGTGTTTGGATTTGAATCCTAATTATGCATTGAAATGATTTGGAAAATGACTATTGCCTCTTTGAAAGTATGTACATGCATATTATAAGTATTCTTGTGGGATGACGACCAAGCTTGTTGCGTTGAGGGTCTTCGGATAGTTTGGGCTACTTGCATAACATGTTTCAAAT
Organism: Solanum clarkiae; assembly: GCA_011800125.2. Lineage (NCBI taxonomy): Eukaryota > Viridiplantae > Streptophyta > Magnoliopsida > Solanales > Solanaceae > Solanum > Solanum clarkiae. The sequence continues at coordinate 32,899 of JAABOM020060864.1, forward strand.
GAGTGTAGCACGTAGGTTGTAATATAGTGGGTAAGGATGGTTGATCTATTTAGTGAACTATGATGGGTTAGCCACTTCTCTAGGCTTGATCTTTGTTTTGGGTTTTGTCTCTAAGTGAGAAAGAGGGTAGGTAATATCCCTAAGTGTCGTTTTCGGATTAAGGGTGGCTTAGTATTGATGGAGTTGTTTGGTTGACTTATGCACCGGAGATCATTGTGGGTTTCATGAATAGGGTCTTAAAACTCTACCTTGATATGTTTGTAGTGGTCTCTAGTGATGAGGTGTTGATTTGTTTAGAGCTTGTAATTATTGGGGGATAGTGTTGCAAGTCTTGGAGGGTCAGAGGTTGTTTGCTAAATATGATAGGTGTGCTTTGTGGATAACAAGAAGTTTGTTAGAACTTCTTAGGGATTATGGTATCAGTGTGCATTGGGTTTTTCGGTAAAGTTAGTGTTGTAGTTGGTGCTCTAGGTAGCCTAGTGTGTGTGGATAATGGTGGTAAGGAGATGCCTAGTAGAGTCCATCGGTCGGCTAGATAGGGAGTTAGGTTGAAGGAAGTTGAGAATGGTAGTATAGGGTTCTTGATGGTAACAAATCTTTTTGGGATAAGATGAATAGATTAGACAAGGCCTTGAGTCCACCTTATTAGAGTTGGAAGTCTTGTGTGAGAAGATGATAAAGTGTAGGTTGACTCCAAGGGGGAGATAGTGGCTATGGCACTATGTGAGTAAGGTGTATTTAAGATTGAAAATTTAGTTGACATTTTTGAGTACTCATAGAGTGTAGAGGGAGGTTGATAAGGTTGCATAAGTTTGGGAATTGCCTATGGATGTAGATATGGTTCGTCTGGTTCGTCATGCTACGAGGTGGATGTGATGTGTTGGTGACTTTAGTGTTACAGAACACTTTGAGGTTATGGGTGTTAAGGAAGGTAAGTTGGCTTAAGAGAAGGTCCAGATAGAGGTGTTGGATGGATAAGGGGAGGAGTTGATGATAATGATGTAGTTTTCTTCAAGTCCCTTTGGGAAGAGTCATCTATTCGTATGTGTCTCTCAAGGACAAGGAACGGGCATGGAGGAGCGATATCCATATCACTTTCACTCTATTTAATCTTATGATGATATGCCATGTCCTTTCTATGATTCTAAGTCTTGCATTTCAACCCCTATGTCATTCATATGCATTCATGTTTAAGTTGACAAGTTTATAATGATTTTACACTTATGTTGAGATTTTGAAAATGGTGTTTTAAATGTAATGTTGCATTCATATTGGGGATGATCTATTCATGATTACTCTTCTCTTGTATGTCTCCTCTACATTCGGGGACGAATGTTCCCAAGAGGCAGATATTGAAATGACCCCAAAAATTGCCCGAAAATGTGCCTTGAAAGTGGCCAAAATATTGTTTTCCATATATCTAATAATTCGTTTGTTATTTCAAAAATCTGACTTCATATTCTTGTTTAGGGGGTCAAACTGAGTGGGAAATGGGTCTAACCCAAATTTTAGAGAAACTGTATCAAAATTTGAAAATCACAAAATACACTATTTAGGAGGGAAAATTTTGGAGGGGCATATCTCTTAGCATACAAAGAATTGGGTGGTCCACCACCACTCATCTGAAAGCCCTTTGAATTAGCTTTGCAGCGCTCGTTTCACCTCATTTCGAGTTTGGATGAATGCTTTATGCATATTTTCATAAAATGCATTTGTGCAGAAAAAGCAGATTTTCAGTGAGCATCCGTGTTACCTCCGCGATGTCGACCTGTATTATTTTTGCCCTTTTTTTAGTTTCGGTCCAAGACTTTCAAGTCTTGGGCCCAAGGGTTCCTATACGTGTTTTTACCTATACTTAGCCTTATTTCACCCTCATATCATCCTCAACATTCCCCAATATCCTCTCAAATACTTAAGATTTATTTTTCACCCTAAATTCAAGTCACGAACTCAAGACAAATCTTAAGGATTTCTTCAAGGATCTTACCCATGCTTCAAATCTCCAATAAAGTCTTCTTCAAGAACTTCACAAAAGCTAAGGTGTCCGGTGTTGAACCATTGGGTCATTTCACACATGGTGCCTAAACTCTCTTTTACTTAATGTTGCATGATTAAAAGTTGATTTCATATGTAGGTCTTGAATATTGACAAATTATACTGCACAGTAATTTTAATACATGAAAGTATGGTTGTTTAAGCATGTTTTCAGCTTCAATATCTTGGATCTAATGTTGGAAGTGATGAGGAGTTTTGATATGAATGTCTTTGGGGTATTTCAAGGTGTTGATTAATGGTTTTGCGACTCATTTTCCTGCATGATTTCATCTCTAAATCGCATGCTCCTCTACCCCTATTACACACTCCTAAAGTGTTTGATAAAATGTTTGGTTATAGTTTCTTGAGGAATTAAAGGTCCAAAGCATGAGATATGAAATGAATGATGTTATGATGATTAAATAATCTTATGTATATGTTTATTCCTACATGATACATTGCATTAGAGCCTATGATGAATCCTATATAAAGTGTTACATGGACCATGCCCGATCCGGAGGAAATAGAGCATGGGTAACCATGCGAGAGGTTTATTCTTCATCACCATTGATTTTTGGGGAGTGACCATAATCAACAATGTGTGGGGTTTATACCTCATCATTATGGATGGCAGGATGCGACCACCATCAACCATGCGAGGCGTTTATATTTCGTCACCATGGATAGCTGTCTGCAACTACCATCAACCACTAACTGGTGTATATATTGGATAGCTTGCTTGGTCTCATTCTTCACATATGATATTATATATGAGAATGATATACTTAAGAATTTTTTACTTATGCATTGATCATAGATGCCATCTTGCTATAATATATCTACTGTCTATCGTTTAGCATTTTGGATTATGATGCTTGTCCATTGTTGCATTGCATCCCACATATTTAGTACATTCAAATGTACTAATGTATACTCTTGCCTACATGATATCACCATGTAGGGATCAAAGCTCCTATTGATTCTTCTTGTGGTTAGATGGATTGTTCAATTAGTATTTGGTGAGTCCTCTATTCGGGGGACAAGGACTATTATCTCACACCATGTATTAAGATTCTCTTTACTTTATCTATACTTTTGACTATGAGGGTGAGCTTGGTCGAATGTCTTGGCCCCCATCATTATCTATGTAGTAGATGTGTTGTTGGACAAAGCTATGTATTTATGCTATGAGTTGATTCAATTATCTCTTGAATCTATGTTACGACAAGTTCTCCCTCAGCCCCTTTTCCCCTTATTTCCATTCTTCAAATGTCATTTAATTGGTTCCGCAACCAAGAAAGTATAATGATATGCTTTGAGGCTTGTTGGGGGTACCTTCGGGTTCCCCATTCACCAATCACGTCTAGGTCCTAGGCTTCGGTCATGAAAAAGATGGTATCAGAGAACTAGGTTAATAAATCCTTGGAGTTCAACGCACCACGTCGATTAGAGTCTTATTGATGGTTGTGATATACACCAAAACTATGAGTAGGAGGCTATGAGATGTTTTAGGAAATATTTTCCTTCTTCATGGTCTATGTCATACTTTAGAAGCGAGATAGGTTTTTTTTCCTCAAATGAATTTTCTTTGCTCTTTTAGTTGATCATGCTACTTCAAAGAGCAAGGCAAAAGAAGATAGAAGGTTTTGATTTTAATGGATCTGAATTTCACTATTTCTTCTCTATTCTTTTGGTTGATGGTAGGGATTTTTGTGTGCCCAAGTGGTTGTGTGGATATTTGGTGTCCATTCTCTTGGTTGGGTATATTATTGCCAGAAAGTTCCTAGGTGCTGATCTATGTTTGTATTGCATTAGCTCTAACTTTGTGGCTTGTTGGATTTGATGTGGTGGATTTTGATTTTGTACTAGGGATGGAATAGTTGCATGCATGTTGTGTCTCTATGGATGGTGTGACCGGTAGAGTTAGGATCTGACTCCCTAATGAACCCGCATTTGAGTGGGTAGTTGTCAAGTGGTAGCAAGGGAGGTAGGTTCATTCTTGAGTTAAGGTGCAATTGGTCTCTAAGGGGGTTGCATTTTTCATTTTGTGATAATTGGAGGTGTTGAACATAAGTTGTTTTGTCTATAGAATTGTTGTTAGTGGTGGATGAGGCCTTGAAATGTCCCGTTTCAATGTTTGAAGTTGGGGTAGTGTCTTCTAATTGACTAGCACAATGGTTATGCCTATAAGGCTCATGAGTAAGATCTCTAGTCCTTACCCCAATAGGTTTATGGTGATTTTGGTGATGATAATGTGGTTCATTCCCTAATGAGGTAGTGCATGTGAATAATTTGAGGGTAGTATTATGAGTTTAAGGAAGAAGATTGGGTGCTAAGTGGGTGAGATGGGAATTTTAGATGGTAAAAGATTGCCTTCCTAGGTTGTGTGGTGCCGGGTAATGGTATTAATGGGACTTTAGTAAGACGAAGTATATTAGAGAGTAGCCTTGACACTTGGCTTCCTTGGGTATTAGAAGTTTCTTGGGTTAGTGGGTTATTGCCAGGGATTGTGAGTAGAATCTCTTCTATTGTTGCTCGTATGGCTTAGTTGACCCCAGGTAAGGCCATGTTGTGACCGACGTTTTGAGTAGGGTGATTTAATAGGTCCAGCAGTTGCTCTTTCTTGTGTTATCCCTTGGTGCCAGTAGGATTCATGTATATATGGGTTTCATTCGTAGGTTCATTTCACAAATGAATCCCAGTCTTCCTTTTTATGAAAGTTGCATGATTTCAAGATGTATTTCTTATGGGTATCTATTATTATGAAATATGAGGATGAAATAAGTTGGGGCTTTGTCTAATATTGTTGATTATGCATAAATATCTACTTTTAGGTTATACTATAAAGTGATCTTTGTCTATTGAGACTATACATGATTCAAGCTATGAAATCTGTAAACTATTGTGATCTTTTGGTACGATTTACAAGTTACCCATGATGGAATTTTACCATGATGTTGGTGGGCTGATTTATATGATTTTAAGATGCATTGATTTCACTATTTCATGATATATACTCTTGCATTTTGCACAATTTGAACATGTCCTTATATGTGCCCACCAAGTGATTGATGAAATGTCAAGTTAAGAATTCTCAAGATGTGTGCATGTTTTATAAGTCAATTGACTTCATAATGAATATAGGGTATCAAGTATGTTATGAATTCATGAAATTATCTATGAATATGCATGTATCAAGTTAAGTCCTTTTCAAAAGAGTTTTTTTTTAAGAAAACCTACATGCATTTTACTTATTTTAATTTGGCATTTGAATATTATGATTTCTACAATTCTATTGATTCATAGGTAGTGTTTATTTGATGATTCTAATGTGATTTAAACCATTATATGAGGATTTACTTTGGGTTTATGAAGTTATAAGTATGTATGTTCCCCTTTTGAAATCATTTATGCGTGAGAAATTATACTATGGATATAAATATGAAATTAATTATGTTTTCACTTCAATTTCATATTATAAATATTGAGTTTTAAATGAAGTCTTGATTACCCATGTCATTTCGTCATTGTTCATAGCATATGTATTCATGTACATGGATTATTTTGAAAAATTTTGTTATGGATAGGCCCAATTTCACTTTAAGATAAGATTTTGATAAAAGGTTGGTTATGACAATATTATGATCACACATATTCTTTTGCTTTTTGCTCTTTAAGCATTTTGGATGATTACACCATTTTCTATACGAATGGGCTATTCCTATGCATGAGTATTATGACTATGAAATTATGTTGTTGAAATTTGAACCTAAGTATGAATTGTTATAAATGATGTTTGGCTTTTAAGCCCTAATTGTGCATTGAAATGATTTGGAAAATGTCTACTGCCTCTTTGAAAGTATGTACGTGTATATTATATATATTCTTGTGGGATGACGACTTAGCTTGTTGTGTTGAGGGTCTTAGGGTAGTTTGGGCTACTTGCATAACATATTTCTAATGAGTGTAGAACCCACAAGGTTGTAACATAGTGGGTAAGGATGGTTGATCTATTTAGTGAACTACGATGGGTTAGCCACTTCTCTAGGCTTGATCCTTATTTCGGGTATTGTCTCTAAAATTCGACTTCATATTATTGTTTTTGGAGTCAAACTGAGTGGGAAATGGGTCTAACCCGAATTTTAGAGCAACCGTATCAAAATTCAAAAATCACAAAACACGCTATTTAGGAGGGAAAATTTTGGAGGGGCGTATCTCTTAGCACAGAAAGAATTGGGTGGTCCACCACCTCTTAGCTGAAAGCCCTTTGAATTATGTTTGCAATGCACTTCGTTTCACCTCATTCCGAGTTTGGATAAATAATTTATGCACATTTTCGTAAAACTCATTCGTGCAGAAAAAGAAGATTTTCTGTGAGCATCTGTGTCGCCTCCGCAATGCCGACCTGTTTTTTTGATTTTGGTCCAAGACTTTCCAGTCTTGGGTCCAAGGGTTGCCATATGTATTTTTACCTATACTTAGCCTTATTTCACCCTCATATCATCCTCAACATTCCCCAATATCCTCTCAAACACTTAAGATTCATTTTTCACCCTAAATTCAAGTCCCGAACTCATGACAAATCTTAAGGATTTCTTCAAGGATCTCACCCATGCTTCAAATCTCCAATAAAGTCTTCTTCAAGAACTTCACAAAAGCTAAGGTATCTGGTGTTGAACCATTGAGTCATTCCGCACATGGTGCCTAAACACTCTTTTACTTAATGTTGCATGATTTGAAGTTGATTTTATATGTAGGTCTTGAATATTGACAAGTTATACTGCACAGTGATTTTATACATGAAAGTATGGTTGTTTAAGCATGTTTTCATCTTCAATATCTTGGATCTAATGTTGGAATTGATGAGTAGATTCGAAATAACAAACGAATTTTTAGATATATGGAAAACAAGATTTCGGCCACTTTCGAGGTATATTTTCGGACACTTTTTGGGGTCATTTTAATATATGCCTCTTGGGAACATTCGTCCCCGAATGTAGAGGAGACGTACAAAAGAAGAGTAATCATGAACAAATCATTCCCAATATGAATGAAATACTATATTTAAAATACCATTTTCAAAATCTCAACATAAGTGTTAAATTATTATAAACTTGCCAACTTAAACATGAATGTATATGAATGACATAGGGTTGAAATGCAAGACTTGGAATCATAGAAAGGACTTGGCATGTCATCATAAGATTGAACAGAGTGAAAGATATATGGGTATCGCTCCTCCATGCCCGCTCCAGATCCTCAAGAAACACATATGAATGGATGACTCTTCCTAAAGGGCCTTGAAGAAAACTATATCATTATCAATAAACTTCTCCTGTCATCCATCCAACACCTCCACCAGTACCTTCTCTTAAGCAAACATACCTTCCTTAACACCCACAACCTCAAAGTGTTCTATAACACTAAAGTCACCAACACATCACATCCACCTCGAAGCATGAAGAACCGGATGAACCATATCTAAATCCATAGAAAATTCCCAAACTTATGCAATCTTACCAACATCCCTCTACACTCAATAAGGACTCAAAAACATCAACTCAATTGTCAATCTTAAATACACCTAACTCACATTGTGCCATAGCCACCATCTCCCTCTTGGAGTCAACCTACACTCTATCATCTTCTCACCCAAGATTTCCAACTCTAATAAGGTGGACTCAAGGCCTTGTCTAATCAAGTCCTCTTATCCCAAGAAGATTTGGAACCATCAAGAACCATATACTACCATTCTCAAATTCCTTCAACCCAACTCCCTACCTGGCCGACCGATGGACTCTACTAGGCATCTCCCTACCACCATTATCCACACATACTAGGCAACCTAGACCACCAACTACAACACTAACTTTATCAAAAAAACCAATACACACTCATACCATAATCCCTATGAAGTTCTAACAAATATCTTGTTATCCACAAAGCACACCTATCATATTTAGCAAACAACCTCTCACCCTCCAAAACTTGCAACACTACCACCAATGATTCACAAGCTCTAAACAAATCAATACCTCATCACTAGAGACCACCAAAAACATATCAAGATAGTGTTTTAAGACCCTATTCAGGAAACCCATAATGATCACCGGTGCATAAGTCAAGCAAACAACTCCATCGATACTAATAATGCTCACTCCTAATCCAAAAAGAAAACTTAGGGATATCACCTACCCTCTTCCTTACTTAGTTTTGATATGAATGTCTTTAGGGTATTGCAAGGTGTTGATTAAAAGTTTTACCAGTGATTAACCTGCATGATTTCATCCCTAAATTGCATACTCTTTTACCCCCATTACACACCCCTAAGGTGTTTGATAAAATATCTGGTTATGGTTTCTTGAGGAATTGAAGGTCCAAAGCATGAGATATGAAATGAATGATGTTATGATGATGAAATAAACTTATATATATGTTTATTCCTACATGAGATATTGCATTAGAGCCTATGATGAATCCTATATAAAGTGTTATATAGACCATGCCCGATCCGGGGGAAATAGAGCCCGGGTAACCATGCGAGAAGTTTATTCTTCGTCACTATTGATGTTTGGGGAGTGACCATTATCAATAATGTGAGGGGTTTATACCTCATCACCATAGATGGCAGGGTATGACCACCATCAACCATGCGAGGGGTTTATATTTCATCACAATGGATAGCTGGGTGTGACCACCATCAACCACCAACGGGTGTATACCTTGGATAGCTTGCTCGCTCTCATTCTTCACATATGATACTATATGTGAGCATGATATACTTAAGCATTTTTTACTTATGCATTGATCATACATGCCATCTTGTTATAATATGTCTATTGTCTATTGTTTTGCATTTTGGATTATGATGCTTATCCCTTGTTGCATTGCATCCCATATATTTAGTATATACAAATATACTAAAGTACACTCTTGCCAAAATGATATCACCATGTAGGGACCAAAGCTCCTATTGATTCTTCTTGTGGTTAGATGGATTGTTCAAGTTAGCATTTGGTGAGTCCTCCATTCTGGGGACAAGTTCTATTATCTCACACCATATATTATCCCTTTACTTTATTGTATACTTTTGACTATGAGGGTGAGCTTGGTTGTATGTCTTGGCCCCCATCATTATCTATGTAGTAGATGTGTTGTTGGACAAAGCTATGTATTTATGCTATGAGTTGATTCTATTATCTCTTAACTCTATGTTACGACAAGTTCTCCCTCATCCCCTTTTTGCTCTTATTTACATTCTTCAAATGTCATTTAATTGGTTCTACAACCAAGAATGTGTAATAATATGCTTTGAGGCTTGTTTTGGGTTCCTTTGGGTTCCCCATTCACCGATCACTTCTAGGGCCTAGGCTTGGATCATGACAAAAATGGTATCAGAGCACTAGGTTGATAAATCCTTGGAATCCAATGCACCGCATCGATTAGAGTCTTATTCATGATTGTACTGTGCACCACAACTATGAGTAGGAGGCTATGAGAGATTTTAGGAAATATTTCCCTTCCTTGTGGTCTATGTCATACTATAAAAGCGAGATAGGATTTTCCCTCTAATGAATGTTCTTTGCTCTTTTATTTGATCATGCTGCTTCATAGACGAAGACAAAGGAAGATAGAAGGTTTTGATTTGAATGGATTCGAGTTTCACTATTTCTTCTCTATTCTTTTGGTTGATGGTGGGGCTTCTTGTGTGCCCAAGTGGTTGTGTGGATCATTGGTGTCTATTCTCTTGGTTGGTTATAAGATTACTAGAATGTTCCTAGGTGTTGATACGTGTTTGTATTGCATTAGCTCTTGCTTTGTGGCTTGTTGGATTTGATGTGGTGGATTTTGATGTTGTACTAGGGATGGAATAGTTGTATGCATGTTGTGTCTCTATGGGTGGTGTGATCGGTATAGTTAGGATCCGACTCCCTAATGAACCCGCCTTTGAGTGGGAGGTTGTCAAGTGGTAGCAAGGGAGGTAGGTCCATTCTTGACTTAAGGTGCAATTGGTCTCTAAGGGGGTTTTATTTTTCATCTTGTGATAATTGGAGGTGTTGAACCTAAGTTGTTTTGTCTATAGAATTGTTATTAGTGGTGGATGAGGCCTTGAATGTCCCTTTTCAAGGTTTGAAGTTGGGGTAGTGTCTTTTGGTTGACTAGCACAACGGTTATTCCTACAAGTTTCATGAGTAAGATCTCTATTCCTTACTCTTATAAGTTTATGGTGGTTTTGGTGATGATAATATGGTCCGTTCCCTAATGAGGTAGTGCATATGAATCATTTGAGGGTAGTTCTACGAGCACAAGAAAGAAGGTTGGGTGCTAAGTGGGTGAGATGGGAATTTTATGTGGTAAAAGGTTTCCTTCCTAGGTTGTGTGGTGCCGGGTGATGGTTTGAAGGGGACTTTAGTAAGACAATGGTGATTAGAGAGTATCCTAGACACTTGACTTCCTTGGATATTACAAGCTTCTTGGGTTAGTGGGCTATTGTCGGGGATTTTGAGTAGATTATCTTTTATTGTTGCTCCTATGGCTTAGTTCACCCTAGGTAAGGCCATGTTATGACCGACGTTTTGAGTAGGGTGATTTAACAGGTCCGGTAGTTACTATTACTTTTGTTATCCCTTGGTGCTAGTAGGATTCATGTGTACATGGCTTTCATTCATATGTTCCTTTCACCCATTAAGCCCAATCTTCTTTTTTATGAAAATTGCATGATTTCAAGATGTATTTCTTATGGGTATCTATTATTATGAAAATATGAGGATGGAATATGTTGTGGCTTTGTATAATATTATTGATTATGTATAAATATCTACTTCTAGTTTATACTATAAAGTGATCTTTGTCTATTGAGACTATACATGATTCAAGCTATGAAATATATAAAGTATTGTAAAATTTTGGTACGATTTACAAGTTACCCAAGATGGGATTTTACCATGATGTTGGTGGTCTGATTTACATGATTTTTAAGATGCATTGATTTCACCATTTCGTGATACATACTCTTGCATTTTGCATGATTTGAACATATCCTCATATGTGCCAACCAAGTATTTGATGAAATGCCAAGTTAAGAATTCTCAAGATGTGTGCATGTTTCACAAGTCAAGTGACTTCATGATGAATATAGGCTATCAAGTATGTTGTGAATTCATGAAATTATCTATGAATACGCAAGTATAAAGTTAAGCCCTTTTCAGAAATGTATTTTCAAGAAAACCTACATGGATTTTACTAATTTTTATTTGGCATTTGAATATTATGATTTCTGCAATTTTATTAATGCATGGGTAGTATTTATTTGATGATTTTAATGTGATTTAAATCATTATATGAGGATTTTCTTTGGGTTTATCAAGTTATAAGTATGCATATTCCCTTTTGAAATCTTTTCTGCATGAGATATTGCACTATGGATATAAATATGAAATTAATTATGTTTTCACTTCAACTTCATATTTTAAATGTTGAGTTTTAAATGAAGTCTTAATTACCCATGTCATTTCCTCATTGTTCATAGCATATGCATTCATGTACACGACTTATTTTGAAAAATTATGTTGTGGGTAGGCCCAATTTCACTTTATGATATGATTTTGATAAAAGGTTGGTGATGACAATATTGTGATCGTTTTGGCACTTTAAGCATTTTGGATGATTGCACCGTTTTGTATACGAATGGGCTATTCCTATGCATGAGCAATATGACTATAAAATTATGATTTTGGCATTTGAACCCAAGTATGAATTGTTATAAATGGTATTTGTCTTTTAAGTGTAATTGTGCATTAAAATGATTTGGAAAATGACTATTGCCTCTTTGAAAGTATGTACATGCAAATTATAAGTATTCTTGTGGGATGATGACTTAGCTTGTTGTGTTGAGGGTCTTGGGGTAGTTTGGGCTACTTGCATAATGTGTTTCTAATGAGTGTAGAACCAACAAGGTTGTAATATAGTGGATAAGGATGGTTGATCTATTTAGTGAACTATGATGGGTTAGCCACTTCTCTAAGATTGATCTTTTTTTCGGGTTTTGTTTATAAGTGAGGAAGAGGGTAGGTGCTATCCCTAAGTGTCCTTTACGGATTAGGAGTGAGCATTATTAGTATTGATGGAGTTATTTGGTTGACTTATGCACTGGTGATCATTGTGGGTTTCATGAATAGGGTCTTAAAACCCTACCTTGATATGTTTTTCGTGGTCTCTAATGATGAGGTATTGATTTTTTAGAGCTTGTGAATCATTGGGGGTAGTGTTGAAAGTCTTGGAGAGTGAGAGGTTGTTTGCTAAATATGATAGGTGTGCTTTGTAGATAACAAGAAGTTTATTAGAACTCCTTAGGGATTACGGTATGAGTGTGCATTGGTTTTTTGGGTAAACCTAGTGTTGTAGTTGGTGCTCTAGGTAGCCTAGTGTGTGTGGATAATGATGGTAAGGAGATGCCAAGTAGAGTCCGTCAGTCGGCTAGATAGGGAGTTAGGTTGAAGGAAATTGAGAATGGTAGTATAGGGTTCTTGATGGTTCAAAATCTTCTTGGGATAAAAGGACTAGATTAGACAAGGCCTTGAGTCCACCTTATTAGAGTTGGAAGTCTTGGGTGAAAGGATGATAGAGTGTAGGTTGACTCCAAGGGGGAGATGATGGCTATGGCACCATGTGAGTTAGGTGTATTTAAGATTGACGATTGAATTAATGTTTTTGAGTCCTTATAGAGTGTAGAGGGAGGTTGGTAAGGTTGCATAAGTTTGAGAATTACCTATGGATGTAGATATGGTTCGTCCGGTTCTTCATCCTTCGAGGTGGATGTGATGTGTTGGTGACTTTAGTGTTATAGAACACTTTGAGGTTGTTGGTGTTAAGGAAGGTAAGTTGTCTTAAGAGAAGGTCCTGGTGGAGGTGTTGGATGGATGAGGGGAGGAGTTGATTGATAATGATTTAGTTTTATTCAAGGCCCTTTGCGAAGCGTCATCTATTCGTATGTGTCTCTTGAGGATCCGGAGCTGGAATGGAGGAGCGATATCCATATCTCTTTCACTCTATTCAAGCTTTTGATGACATGCCAAGTCCTTTCTATGATTCCAAGTATTGCGTTTCAACCCCTATGTCATTCATATGCATTCATGTTTGAGTTGGCAAGTTTATAATGATTTTACACTTATGTTGAGATTTTGAAAATGGTGTTTTAAATGTGATGT
>JAABOM020060865.1:0-11501 GCA_011800125.2 Solanum clarkiae
CTTATGATTGTCCTAATCTTAAAAAGGTATATGATCTTATGAGCAATTTACATAGTGATGTAAATGTTTCTTGTTCTGCTTTTTAACTGAATCACTTCCTATATGGGTTGCAGAATCAAGAGCCACTAAATATATAGTAACAGAAAGAGATTCTTTTGTAGATTATCGACGAATCTCGCGAGGATCTAAATGGGTCTACGTAGAAAACAACTCTAAAAAAGAGGTCAAAGGGATTGGTACCTGCAAACTTAAAAGCAAGGTGGCCAAACTTTGCTCCTACATGATGTATTATTTGCCCCATCAATTTGTCGTAATCTAGTCTCTATCCAAATGTTGATTAAAATAGGTTTTAATTTATTCTTTCATGAACATGATTTGGATACATATTTGGGTAAGACAAAATATGAAACTAGTTACTTTTATAATCATTTTTTTGTATTGGATATTTGTCAAAGTCCAAATAATGACAATATTAGTTTTTTTCTTGTCTTCTAATTATGAGAACGATGTAACTCATGGCATGCGAGGCTTGGCCACATTGGTTAGCAAAGAATGAATCGCTTAGCCAAAGAAGGTTAGCTTGACATAATAGATTAAGTAGAATTGTCTACTTCTGAATCTTGCCTAGCAGGAAAAACTGCAAGAAAATCATTTGAAAAAAGGCGCAAAAGATGATACTCCATAGCAATTGATTCATTCTGACATTTGTGGTTCAATGAATGTAAAGGCAAGATATGGTGCTATTTATTTCATTATTTTTTTTATGATTTTACTCAATTTGGTTATGTATACTTGATTTCTCATAAATCTGAAGCTTTGAGCTTCTTCATTAAGTTTATGAACTTAGTTGAGAATAATTGGACAGAAAAATAAAAGTTGTAAGAACCAATCGAGGAAGGGAGTATTTGTCTAATGAGTTCAAAACTATTATGTGATGAAAAAGGAATTTGACGTCAATTAACTACTCCTTATACTCCAGAACAAAATGGTGTTGCGGAATGACGAAATAGAACCTTATTAGAAATGGTTAGGTCAATGATGACATAAGAAAAATTGCCAATCACCTATTGGGGTGATGCTTTGCTCACTGCTGATTTTGTACTTAATTGTGTCCCTTCAAAATAAGTCACGACTATGCCATATGAGTTATGGACTAAACATAAGCCCAATTTAAGTATTTTAAAGCCTTGGGGTTGTACTACTTTTATTTATAATTCTTTTTTCCAATATGGTAAATTAGATCCAAGGGAAGAAAATGTATCTTCATAAGATACTCTGAATAATCTAAGAGTTATGTGTTCATAGGTGAACAAAATAGTGGAACTGTAACTGAAATTGAATCGCGTGATGTCACAATTATAGAGAATGATTTTCCTAAGTAGGAAGAGATAGGTTATGACTTATCTCTTTATGAATTTATGGACCAGACTATTTTCGCTGCCGAAGATCAAATGGATTTGAGTGGGAGTCATTTTAATGATAATGGATTAGTTCATATTTTCACAGATATACGACATGCATCAAATCCTAATGATATTCCTGGTCTGAAGGAGTAACTTACCAATTTATAAATCAATTTGTCAATCTCAATCTCAACGAACAAGTCATCCAAAAATTCCTCGTCGTTGACTTGAGATCAAAGGGAAAGCATTTATAGTTACTCCCAATGATAAAGAGCCAAGAAATATAAATGATGCGCTTACATGTCCTGCTAAAGAAAAATGGTTAAAGCAATGGAGGAGGAAATTGAGTCAACGAAATCTAACTAAGTGTGGGAATTGGTTGATCTACCTATAGGCCAAAAAGCTATTGGAAACAACGGGTTCTCAAAATCAAGCGTAAGATAGATGATAGTATTGAAAGATTCAAAAATCATCTAGTAGCTAAAGGGTGCACACAACAAGAAGAAATTGATTATGAAGAAACCTTTTCACCTGTTGTGCGCTTTACTTCAATAAGAGTAATTTTATCTATAGTGACTGCATTGGATCTTAAATTACATCAAATGGATGTGAAAACTACATTTCTCAATGGAGAACTAGAAGAAGAAATCTACATGGAACAACCTATAGGTTTGTGAAAAAAAAGAAGAAAATAAAGTATGTCGACTTTAAAGGTCGATTTATGGCCTTAAATAATCTTTTACATGATGGTACTTACGTTTTCATGATGCAATCATATCATATGGATTTACTATGATTGATGAAGACCATTGTGTGTGTATCAAAAGATTCAAATATAAGTTTTCGATCTTATCATTGTATGTAGACGACATATTAATAGCTGCGAGTGACATTGATCTTATAAAAAAAAATAAAAGAGTGGCTATCGTCTACTATTGAGATGAAAGATATGGGTGAAGCAACATATATTCTTAGAGTTAGGATTTCAAGATATCGTTCAAAGAGATTATTATCTCTTTTATAAGAACCTTACATTAAGAAAGTTCTTGAACGTTTTAATATGCAAGACTGTAAATCCATAAATACTCTAATTTCTAAAAGTGAAACTTTGAACTGACTGATGTGTCATAAGACTCCATATGAAAAGGAACAAATGAGAAAAGTTCTTTATGCTAATGCAGTCGGAAGCCTCATGTATGCTATGATGTGTACTAGGTCGGATATTTGTTATGCTATTGGGTTAGTTTGCAGATATCAATCCTATCCAAGACCGCAACATTGGAAAGCAGTTAAAAGGATATTGAGATATCTTAAAGGTACAACCAATTATTCCTTATGTTATTAAGGAAAGGATTTGTAACTCAAAGGCTACACAGATGCTGACTGGGAAGGAGATTTAGATAAGAGAAAATCCACCTCTGGATCTGCATTCTTGTTTAATAATGGCACTATATCATGGAGTAGCAAGAAGCAATCATGCATAACTTTGTTCACTATGGAAGTTGAGTTTGTTGTGCTTTCATCTGTTGTGCAAGAAGTTGTTTGGCTTAAGCACTTTCTGGTTCACTTGGGTGTACATAGCAATGTTATTGAGCCTGTCACAATCAATTGTGATAGTCAGGATGCAATAGTCTATACGAAATATCCAAATTACCATGGGAAAATGAAACATATTGATATAAAGTATAATTTTGTAAGAGATATAGTAGCATAAAAGGAAGTGAACATAAAGTACATATCTACACATCAAATGATAACAAATCCCTCAACGAAACCCACAATATGTGATGCTTATGAAAGACATATGAAGTTATTAGATTTACGTAAATGCTGATGTATTTTTATTTTTATTTTTCAGATATGTTCATGTAAATTCATATTATTGAAGTTAGGGTTGATTTAATGTCTAATTTTTCATTCTTGTTGGTTTATATGCATATATTATTTTTTATTTAGTGTACATAAAAATTCTAAGGATAGAATATATGTCGAATAGACAAAAAAATAGGCCTATTCATATAGGCAATCGTCTCCATTGTCTAAGTGACAAGTAAAGATGAGTCAGTTATAAACTAATTATTGTTAGAAGTGATGATAATAGAGAGCTGAAAGTTTATAATCACAATGACGTATGTTATTTTGTATTTAATCATATGCGATTGAAGTGAGTTAAGTCTTTTTTTTAACGATAGATGTGAGTTCTGAAGAATAAATAATGAGTAGATTTGTGAACTCAAAGTTAGAAATGCGTTGTCTTTCTTATTATTTGCACAGTATTAATTAATATAAGACATACACTCTATGGAAAAGGAGTTGGTATTGTACATGTTTCATACTGCGTATGTATATAGTGACCTATTAGGGTGATACAAGTTTAGTCTCTACTTGCTATCGTGTGAAGCCCTAAAAATTATAAGTAATTTTCACATTGTACCCTCGTGACTTTAATCGGTTTTTTGAGATTCAATTTGATATTTGCTATCTTAGTATGTTGCGAAGAGATCATGCTTGATTCGGTCTGGCGGGACATTTCTAGAAAAGCATATCAAGTTGGGATTAAGAGATTCATGAGATGAGGAAGATCATTAAGTATTATCGCATTACTTGTGTTAATTGACCGGCCCTTTATGTTTTGTCTTTGAGACAAGAACATAATGATGAACTCAAATTTAAGAAAAGAGATAATGAGAAAATATATGTGATAAATGATCTAGGGTACTGGATACAAGAATCTACTCTCAGTTTCATTGAACGAGATACTATATTATTCCTAACAGATGTATAGCAATAAAGCTCTCGAAGTATGTACTAGTCACATGGTCTAGTCGCCAAACAGGAATATTACAGAATAGGAATGAGAATTGACCCACTATGGCTGAGTGGGAGATGAAGGAATTGTATTAAATTTGGGTCACCCATGTGAGTCAACTAAATTAATTTAAATAATAAATAAGTATATATTGAATCTATATTTAATATTAAAAGAGAAGTGACACAACTATTCAGAATGTTTCTAATAGTTGCATCCTTTTATAATTATAAAAGAATTCCTCTTTCAAAAACAGAGGGTAACATTAAAAAGAAAAAAAAGTTTTTCCTGTTATTCTCTTCTTCTTTCTCCGATCCATAAAGGTTCCTGTGAAATATCTAGTGTAGATTTTTTCTGCAAATAGCAAATAAACTTTTGTAACAGGTATGAGATTATAGACTGTGACTTTTTGGTGTAGTTCGTGTTTTATAAACGTGTGATTACACTTTCTGACTAATGAAATAATATTCAATGATCTTGCAAACTAAGTATTTGATAAGATTCTTCAATAATTTCATTGAGTCATTCAACAAATGAATTTTAGAAGCAAGGACAAAGCCAATAATCAAGATGTTGGAAGATATTAGAATCAAGGTATTGTTACTAACTTTTTCTTAAAATTTATATTTGTTTCTCTTAGTCATTCTCACACTATATGAATATAAATACTAGAGTTGAATGTAAAATTCCTCTACTCGATATGAATTCTAGGTTCTTTTTTTATTCTTGTACGTGCCTGAAAGTACATTTCTTGGTGACTTCTCCTCGAGTTGTGACTTACCTGTGAACTCCATAAAGGTGGCATGATTCCTAAAGTTCTGCAATATGCAGGCTGAGATTTCCCAGGTGATTAGAGGAACTAGACTTATATAGCTTCGTGAAGATTTTTGGTTTTATTGGTTGATCAAAATGTAGGGAAAATGGCCAGTGTGGTAATCTGAGGAAGAGTATAAGGCACACTAAAATGACCATTTAAGAAAAGGGTGGCAATGGTGGATCTGTGACCTTACTTTTGGATTGAAAAGAGTGAAGGAATAAAAAGTAAAGTTATTTTAGTGGCTTGACAGAGAGAACATCCAAATCTATTGTTGGTCTTTTAACAAAGAAATTAAGAAAATAACTGGAAAAAAAACTTTGAGAGAAAAAATACTGTAATGTTGTCAAAGGAAATTTTTTAATTAATAATTCAAGGCATACATTTATAATTACAATTTCTAACTTGAAAATAGAAAAATATGCAAACTAATCTTATCAATGGAATTCAAATAAAAAATAGAAACTAATTCCTAAATTTAAGTCATATAGGAGTCTAATAAAATAATTTTAAAATCCTAAAACTTAGCTACTGAATATGTGTAAAAGAAGTCTTTTAAAAAAAAGTAGAGCTAATTATTTTAATTCAATATCTATGTTATTAATGAGGGATCTTTCCTAAGAAATATATTGATGTGTGTTTTGTTGACATTACAAAAGAGAGTGGATGAAAAATGTAAGTCTTAAATTGCTGCAGAGTTGTGGGTTAAAACATGGTATCTGCACACAACTCCTCGGCTATTGTCTGCATGATGTTCATTTGTTTGTATCAAGCTTACTTCTATGTCGAACCATATTCTTTTTGCCTAACCAAACGTGATATCATGATTGTTCATTTGTTTGTATCAAGCTAAAGTTAAAATCAAATGCTACAGTGCTACAATTAGAATCAAGAGCTACAGTTGAATCAAGTGCTACAGTGCTACTGTTCTGTTTCTTTGTATGTTTCTCTTGAAAAATGCTAAATGATTTTCTCTTGAAAAGTGCTAAACAGTTTGCATGTTTCCTGTATGTATATTTCTAGTTTGTCTTTTTGTTTATTGAGTTGCTAGAGTTAGAATCAAGTGCTACAGTGTTATAGTTAAAATCAAGTGGTACAGTGCTATTGTTCTGTTTCTCTGTATGTTTTTCTTGAAAAGTGCTAAACAGTTTGTATGTTTCTTTATATGTATCTTTTTGGCTTGTCTTTTTATTTATTGAGTTTCTTTGTAAAGGTTATGAAAAGATCAAAAGGTCTTGAAGAAAAGGATAAGAAATAGAGCTGTACAATGATTTCAGGATAATTGCACCAGGTTGTCAAGTTGTTGCTAATGGAGACTTAGGATATGAGGTGGCTGAGGGTATAGATAGAGATACTGTGAATCTTGGTAGAAAGAAATGTACTTGTAGGACATGGGATTTGACAAGAATATCATGTGCTCGTGCTATTAAAGCATTAGAACATGATAGACAAGAACTCCTGAATGAGATGCATTGGTGATAGTCAAAAGAGGCTTATATGTTGATGTATCTGCATAAAATTCAACCTATTAGGGGTGAAAAATTATGAAAAGTTGATCCTTCTCAAGCTATGCAACCACCAGAATTGGTTGGTAGATCAAAACTTAAGAGAATAAGGGAAAAGGATGAGACAAAAAAAGAGGGGCCATGGTCAAAAAGTAGAAAAGGGTTGCAAAAGACATGTGGAAACTATAGTATACCAGGTCATAATCGAAGGAAATGTCCTCCGGTAAGTCATGTTTCATCAATTGTTCATTAAATTTTATAGCTTCAAAAGGGAAGAGAAATACCCCAAGATGTGCCAGTGTCAACACTCCAACTAAGTGAAGAAATTAAATCAGTCTTTATGCCAACTCTTGAATTTGTTGCATCTTCTAGTCAATACGCAAGCCAACAAGCTAATTAATGAAGCTCCTAATGCTTCAAAGAGATCTAAAGTTGTTGCATATTCAAGTCTAACTGTTGATGAAGATGAAGTTGAAGGTGATATTGAATCCGAGGATAAGAAGACATTTTGGGCCTAAAGTGATATCTGAAACAAAGACTAGACTTCAAATGAAGAAGCTACATCAACAACTAATTGGTTCAAGAACAATTAGCTTTAGAGGTGATGAGAGTGGTGTCAATATGCATACTAATCTATCATATTCACCAAGAAAGCTAGCATGGAAAGGCAAAGCATGTGTGACCTCAAATCAATTGACTAAAGAAAAGGAGACAAAAATTGGCAAGCTAAAGGCAAAGAAGGGCAAACATTAGAGGATGATTTCTAAGTTGTAATTTTTATTTTCGATTGTTATGTAATAGCACAGTGGAGTTTCTTGTTTTGCTATTTTTTGATGTTTTTTGTTTATCATGTCAATTGCCATGTAAAATCTAGCAGCATCTATAATTGGCTATGCATTTTTGGATGCTTATGACTGGCTATGTATATTTGGATGGTTCATAGCAGTGCAATTTAAGTGCGCACTCTTAAGTTCTCATTGTTTTCTGCTTTCCTGACCACCACCAATACGATTATTTGTTGTCGCTAGTGCTTGAAGCTTTGTGTCAACTTTTAAAGTGTGCATAAGCATAATCAATATTTCTTCTTTCCTATTGGATGGGGTATATTGGCTTGCAAGGTGCATAATTGCTGACTACTAAAGATAGCATATTTTTTGTTTGGATTTTTAAATTTACCACAAAAAAGTTACCATCTTGAATTATGTTTATGAAACACTTCAAACAGCTTCTAGTTTGTGTTAGACAAATTCTACCAGTATTGTTGAGTTATATTGGGACCGGAAGGTGACGATATATTTTATTGAGCAATCTTTCGTGAGAAAAAGTGAGATGAAAAGAAAATTTTCACAAGTATTTTGATATAGTGCTCAAATAATCCCGGGTGCGAGGTAGCGTTTGTGTTTGGGTAGATGGACTATGATAGATTTATTGCAGCTTATGTTTTCTAAGCCAACGCTGAGGACATGAAAGTTACTTTATTAAATCTGATGATTTTTTTGCAGCTATGTAGTGTTGACATTCAATTTTGACTATCCCCGTTATAAATTAATTATCGAGCTTTTTTAATTTTTAACAATTTGAAATAATTATTTTTAAGAAATTAAAAATCTAAAAAAATTATTTTAAGTTATTTTGGTATTATAGATATTTTCTTTCACATACTTTGTATGTATGTAATTACGTACTTTTTTTCATAATTATTCAAAAATAAAAAGAAATTATATTCTTGTTTATTATCAAATTATTTTTTAAAACTAAGTAGTTCATAATTGAGTTAATTATTTCGCTTAGTTAATTTTAAAAAAGCTCGTTAATTGATCTAATTTAATTCATCGTGTATTTCAAAATTCAAACCCGCGCCTCGACCCCGCAGATTTCCCCTTTTTTTCTTTTTCTTTTTCCTTTTTACTTTAATTTTTTCCTTTTCTTTTTCACATGGGACCCAAGTGTCTCCTTTTTCATTTTTTTTCTCACCCTCACCAATTCCTCACGACATCTCACTCTTCTTTCTCCTTCTTCTTCTTCTTCATTCAAAATCAACTTCAACAACAAGATTAAAAAATAAAAAACAAAAATCATCCCCTTTATCCCTTTGTCAATGACAAAAGCTACTAGGAACAGCGGCAAAACCGCACCAGACCCAACAACTCCATTGACTATCCCCTAAACGACTGACACCCAATTTTTACCTTCCACGGTGTCAAATTAATCATCGAATTCTATTTTTTATTTTAATGATTTTAAACCATTATTTTCAAAAAAAAAAGAGTTTAATACGCACGCGCCCCAAATATCCTCGATTCCCAACTCCTCTTTCTCTCTCACATTCCCCGTTCCCCTTCTTCTTCCTTTCTACTTTCCCAAAAATCAAAACCCTAGCCGCGCTGCACCCCCGACAAGCCCCAACGTTCCCCGACAACCCCCACACCCCCCACGATCCTTGTCGGTCACGCGTACCCTTTTTTTTCAAATTCAAATTGATCTATTTTAAACCCTAATCGACCCTATATATAATCCCCTCTTCTACTTCGTTGAGGATAGCAATGGATAGTGAAGAAAAACGGGTGGCAGTCATCTTTTGAAAAAAAAACCCAAAATTCTTAGCGGTGAATATGGAGAAAAATCAGGGCGTTCGACAGTAGAGAGGCGGCCATGGAAAGGCGAAGGAAACCCGAGTAAAAGATTAAGCCAGCCATCGAAATCCCAAGGAAAACCCGTAAAAGCTTAGCGGCGGCTGTTGACAGAACAAGAATCCGGAAAACCTAGCAAAAACTACCCGATTTTAATCATTTTCGATTTCAAAAACTTCACACCGATTCCCAGAAACTCGTTTGAGTTCTTGGTCGAAGCAAGAGAAATTCGATTCTTTGGTGGTGCCAAAGCTTCATCAAGCTCGTCGTCCCAGGTCGCTGCTCCAACAAAGGTAATATCCCAATCCTACTTTTTTATTTTGAGTCTCACATATTGTGACGAAATGTAACTGTAGAACTTACATCAAGATCATTCATATTTGCGTTAGTTCATTGCTGATTGAAAATGCCCTATTGCGATGAGTCGATGTTGTAGTGTTGTTGTTGCTTGGTCGTTAAGAGGTTTTTGTGGTTGGTATTGTGTGAATGTCTCAGTTTTGTGTTTTGGAAGTCCACTGATTTGTTTCTGATTTTCTGGTTCGCCTTTGTATAAACTTAATAATGTCATTCGTAAATGATTCCTCATTTCGGGACCTTGTCTAGTCTTTCTCGAGTTTCAAAACTCTAGGTGTGGATTGTGAGATAGATTCTTCAAGACTTAAATCCCATGTGGCTTAAGTATGTGATGGTGTGTTACTATAAACTGACTGAGGTTCTCACTACTGTAGATTCTGTTTGGCTTACATCTACTGATTTCTTTCTACTCTATTGCTACACATTATTTACAACCTGTCTGAGTCACTAGATAAAAGTCTTGACAGGTCTCTGGACTCTGCTCATGTCTTATTATGTTAAAATAAGTTCATTTCTTAAAATAATATGCTGTATTTTCCAGAATCTCTTTTGTTGTTTATCCCTGTTTTCGGTTAGTAGGAACGAACTATGACAAGCATGTTTTCTAGCTCAGAATGTGCTCAAAAAATACACTGTACAGACTCACACAAGCTATCTGTGTCGCTGGTTTTTGCAGGATGCCTTCTTAGTTCTTTTATTGTTCAATTAATCAAAAATGATGAGATGCTTATCCATTGATTGCATGTCCTAACCTGCTGCAGCGCAGTCACTAACCAACAACATCTTATAAACACCTGGTGGCTAGAGATTTTGTCGAAGCATCTTGTAGCATCTTGTGTTAAATGATACGGTTTTGGATTTCATCTTACTTGGCATGGGATGTTTGATGTTTCCAACCAGATACTCCACCCAATGTTGAGCCATCTACTATTTATTGTCCCAAAATTCATCTTTTACTCAATAGTAGACTTCTTATTTCCAAGATCAGATTGCACCTTTATTCATAGCATTCAATAATTATTAGAAGTGTTGCATTCCTCATCTCTTCGATGTCTTGCTATTTTCATTATGCGTAAGTCATTTAATGGAACACAGAAACCATGAGATGTGCAGTCGGTACTCACTAGAGCTAATAAAACTCATGGGACATGTTAGATTTAGCTTGTGCGATTTAATCTTATTTCAAATTATTCTATCCCTTTTCATGTATAGAATCCCTTGGAATATAGTGTATTAGCATTACTTGTTTTAGATTTATTTCGCATTTTAGTGATTCCTTCCTGTTAATGTCTGTTTTGCTTAACATTTAGCATGCATAATGCATTCTTGTTGAGTGTTTTTCCTCTTATCTTAACCTTACTTGTGGTTATGTCTTCCTTGACATTTACCCAAATGCATCTGTGAATATTTCACTAATCCTTATTTTATTTCTTGCATGAACTATGATGCGGGTTTATCTTCGACTTTCACTTTACATTCCTTGGGCCATGGAGGCCCAAACTCTTCTTCGAGTCAACCCAATTCTCAGGAGAAAGAAACTGTTACACAGATCCTGGGAAATGAGAATTGCGCTATATATACAAATATACATGTGTATATACAACAGCAAGGAAAAAGCCCCAATGTGGCAACAAAGATTTAAACGGGATAAAAGCCCAAAATTACTTCAACTCTCTTCTTTTATTTTTGTTTACATATTTGTATTTGTTTGGATGATAACATTTTGTTTGTTATTGGTTTCAATCTAATAAATTCCCCAACATGTCAAAACCATTTATATTATTTTCATTTTATTTTGAAAAAGTATTTTCATTAAAAAATAAAATATACATATATATATAATAAATTAAAATCAAAAAATAAAAAGATAAAAAATTTGATTTTACATTTTGATTCAATCTTCAAAATTAGTCAACTTTTTTCAAGTTTAGTCAATTTCTTTCGATTTAGTCAAATCTTTTCAAATTAATCAATTTCAAAACTAGT
>JAABOM020060866.1:0-11501 GCA_011800125.2 Solanum clarkiae
AGTAGGACTAAAGAAATATTTGAATCATAAGTTAATTATATGTTTTTATAAATACTTTATCAAAAATTAGGAAAAAACTCGAAAACACGAGAATTTCGAAAAGAAAAAGTCTAAAAATTCGAGAAACTTGAAAAAACTCGAAAAACCCAAAAACCCGAAAAAAATGGAGAAAACCCGAGGTTGAAAAACCCGAGTTTTATTGGTTTGGTTTGATTTTTATATTTAAAAACTTAACATAAATGATTTGATTTGATATTTAAAAAATCTGAACCAATCCGGTTCATGAACACGCGTATAGATAAGTTAGAAAAGGACGTCGATTGATATTGATCGTTGATAATTGATGCGACATGTGATTTCATGTACCAATTGTTTATTAAGTAGCTTTGAGTAGCGAAAGTAAATTATTTATTTTTTAAGGAGCAAATTATTTAAATTAAAATTATCATATTTAGTACTATGTTTGATAGCATTTTAATTGTCTTATATAAAATTCAACACATTAAATACAATGTTTGATTATCTATTTATAATCTATGTATTTTTATATAAAATAATTAATACGTTAATAACTAAATCTTATGTGACTAAATCGTTCATAATTGTTTTTTACATTATTAATATTAGCAACCAAACGACCCATAATATAAACAAGCTTTTTGGAGGTAAAGTAGATGGCCATTGGCTAAGGAACATGTATCCCACTAGTTAGCTAGATGAAAACACAAACAAATACAATAGAACTTAAATATCTCCCTAAACATTAATGATGGAACCCATGGAAGCTTTTAATAATATTCCAAAAGAGGAAGGCCAAATGATTATTAAGCACACTTTCTCAATAATTTGGGTAAAATACATGAACAACCCCCCCCCCCCCCAACCCAACCCAATAAGTTGGCAATAAATGTAACTTAGAAACCTAAATTGAGCATTGAACATATTAGCTACATGAATTCATAATGTGATTTTAGAGATAAATAAATTTTAATTCTTTGATTTGTTGCTTGTTATTCGAGATTCGATTAGAATTTCGATTAAATTTATATTGTGCATTGTAGACTCATTCAGAATGACATTCCCAATAAATTTTTCTCCTTATTCAAGGTTAGAATCTGAAATATCTGATTAAGAATATACATTGAACCATAATTAAATAGGTAAGATATAAGGATATGATTAGAAAGTAAAAATGAGGGGAGTAGACTTTAGAAGAAAAGAAGGAAGAATAATCTAACGATTAAAACATATTAGTCATTCGATTTTATTTAGGAGGAAAGAGAAATGTACTTATGTGGGAACCCTTACGTAGAGTATTAATGAATAAGTGGAAACTCTTAAGAGTATTAATGAGAGATTCATTAAAGAGATACACAAGAATCCTCTCATACACAAAGTTTTTTTTCAACTTCAAAGTTAGGCCCTAAATGAAGACTTGAAAACTATTTAGATTAGTCTTGTATAAATAGCTAAATCACAAGGATTATCAAATTATCAAGTCGCCACTTGAGCATAATGGTGACTTGGAAGTGTTTCTTTCATGCCTCTTTTAAGTCCTTCAAGTTGGAAGGATGCTCCAAGGTCCTCAATGATCTATAGGATTGTTGTTACATTCCTTGTAAATCCATTTAAGCGTGTTATGTATGAAATTTAAAAGCTCTTGTAATGAATATTTCGTGACACTTTGAGCTCTCATCGATGATTGAGAGCTTTTATATCTAAGGTAACTCGCACCCCATTCTTGCTCTTAATCTTACTATCCTAATTTGTGTATACTCACTTCATAATATGTCTATTGAGCATGCAAAACTACTAGATGCATGCATGACATGTGAACTTTACTTATATTAAAGCGTGTGATAAGCCAGTGCTTTCTTTTGCGTAAATGAATAATCTTTCTTATGCTCTTTTTGATCTCTTATCGTCATCATATACCTATTCGCCTCACCGCCTACACCATTTATGCACCCTACTCTCTCTTCCTGGCTCCGTACCACCTTATCTACCCTTTATTTTTATGTTCTTACGCCCCTCCCCCCTCCTTATCTACCCATCCTTTTCATCTACTCTCTCATCATCACCATATACTATTCCCCCCATCATCTCCACCACCTATGAACCCTGCTCTCTCTTCCCAGCTCCCCACCACCTTATCTACCGTTCCTTTTCATCTTCTTCCCCTCTCCTCGTTATCAACCCCCTACTACCTATTTGGTAAGCAATGATCAACTTTCTCGAATTTTCACAAATTATCTTGCATTTAACAATCATAAATATAATATTTATTCATGTTGGTAAGTAATTATAAAAGTATTTGTTTGGAAAGATGCATTTACCAGGGGTTAGAAGAAGATTATGGGGATGAGGGGGGCTACAGTTCTAAAAACATCATATAAGAGAAAGAGAAAGGGGTTACAATAGAGTTGTTGAGGAAGAAGAAAATCAATTTGGGAAGATAATACGAAGAGGAAAACTACGAAAGAAAAAGGATGACGTGGAGGGTGGGATGTGGCATAAGATCTAAATAATTATGTGTATGTGTGCGTCAAGAGAATGAGGAAGACAAATGATAAGAGTCTGAGAAAGCACCAGAAGAATGAGGAAGACAGATGACAAAAGTCTGAGAAAGATGATAACGTCAGAAGTCAGGGATTTAGAAATGAGAATAACTCGAGTAGTGAAGGATCACAATAACAAACAATCATGTAATAAGACCAATCAGATGAGACAGGAGGTACAATGGGGGGCAAAGCCATGTCGTCTTCTTTCATTGAATAATTTATCACGTTATTATGCATGAAATTCATATAATTCATTCTGTTCATTAATTAGTCATGGGTGCTTAATAGGTACGTCATGAAGTAAGTTCAGATGACTAATGGTTACAAGACTGTTGCTGACTCAAAGGAAATATTTGTGTATTTTGCCAATAAAATAGTTTTATTTCCCCTCCCTACCCCCACCCCAATCATCCTTTTTTTTTTCTTTTCTTTTGAAGTAATATCATCATATTGTCATTTATCAATGTGAATATGGTATTATAATAAGGCTAATACAGCGTATCTACATAACTCGCAAGTGATATTATCCGCTTTGAGCTTAGACCCGCACAACTTTAAAACACGTCACTAACATGTAAAACTTGGTTACTTATATACCCAACATCTCTCATGCGCTTTGTCGATATGGGACTCCTCATCTTAAGATGGGTAGTTAGATACACCCCTCTATGGACTGAGCATCCTCACTGAGGTTTGCCCCACCGCATAGTTACTTATATACCCAGCATTTTCATGTGCTTTGTCGATATGGGACTCCAATCTTAAGATGGGTAGTTACATACACCCCATCTATGGAATGAGCATCCTCACTGAGGTTTGCCCCACCGCATGGATTTGTCTAGACTAAACAATGAGGTTTACCCTATCTTACCAGGATTTTCCTGAACTTCGTTGAACTCTGAACCATATCGATAATGCTAACATAGAAGTGACTCTGATACCATCTTTAACGATGATATTGTCCGCTTTGGACCTAAGCATGCACGGTTTTCAAAAGCGTTACTAGTAGGTATGTAAGACATGTGTACTTATATACATAACATCTCTTGTGTGTTTTGCCGATGTTGGACTTCTCATCTTGGATCTTCTCATCTTAAGATGAGTTGTTCATCTGTAACGACCTAACCCGTTAGTGATGTTATCTGTTTTAGGCATAGGCACACACAACTTTCAAATGTGTTACTAAATAAGATGAGTTGTTCATCTGTAACAACATAACCCATTAGTGATGTTATCTGTTTTAGGCCTAGGCACACACGACTTTCAAATGTGTTACTAATAGGTAAGACCTATTTACTTAGGTACCCAACATTTCTCATGTGTTTTGTCGATGTGGGACTTTTAATCTCAAGATGGGTTGTTGCACTGAGATTTTTCCCACCTTATTGGGATTTGCCTAAACTTAATTGGACTCTGACCCACATTGATAAGACTGACAAAAGAATGACTCTGATACCATCTGCAACAACTCAGCTCGCTAATGATGGCTTTGAAACGCATCACTAATAGGTAATGTATATTTATATACCCAATATCTCTTCTGTATTTTACCGATGTGAGACATTTTATCTCAAGATAGCTAGTTACATACATATGATTCATCCCATTCGCTAAAAAATTTGTAGGTTTAATTCAAGATAGTTTAAAATTGAGTTAATCTCAATTCATTCAAGCTCTATCCATTTAGAAAAGACATTCAATTGATCCCAATTTAATCTCCAATTTAACCTATTCTAAAGGTTCTTTATTTGCATTGGTACTCCGTATATTTTCATATTGATATTTGAAGTATTATTTACTTTATATTTCCTAGGATTTATCAATTCATTCTTTTCATTTATACATTAAATTTTTGCTTTTCTAGGATCTAATTAATCAAATGAATTTGAAATTGTATCTTTTTAGAGACTATATATATATTGAGCTAGGTATCTTAAATACTATGTTTATTTGGTTGGTGGCTTCTCTTTTCAAAATCAAGGATCCACTTTTAATTCTTTTGAGTAACTATTCAAAGTGTGGTTACCAAAGAAGAATAGCAATATGTTAAAAATTTTTTAGATGAAGAAGGTCAAATAGGACAAGTCATGATCCATCTCATTTTTAGCTCATTTTAGCTCAAACAAATTTGGATGGGTCATGACTTAATCTAATTTCTAGTTTAACTCATTTTAAGAAAAACTACTATAATTACACAAACATTTTGACCATATTTACTATTTATCCCTACAGTTTGATATAATTATATATTGTTTCACTAATTAATAAATTTACATCAAATGTCAAGTCAAATACACGTAGATATAAGTATTTTTGCTATCAAATACATTCTGAAATACAATTACATAAGGAGAAAAATGAGTGAGAGGTGTACCCAAGTACATTTTAATAACACTAGATACACTCCGATACCAAATGCATTCCAAAATATAAATACATATGGTAAGAGTCGAAAGAGATAAAAAAGAGGTGACTAAGAAAGTCAGTGTATCTGAAACAAATAACACCTAATCTTAACTTATGTATCTGAGATATATTCATCTACACGTGTCAGATATATGTAACTGAAGACCAAAATCTAGTATAAATGGTAATTTTGGAAACTCACAAAAATGCATGCAATTAGATCCTAAATTTGTGAAATTTGTGTAATTTACCCTCATGATTTGGGCATCTGTAAAGAAGGAATGTCGTGACTTGACTCCTATTAAGAGATACAAGAGGTTAATGTGGGGATTACGCGGAGGGGTAGAGATGGATTGAAAAAGTATTTGGTAGAGGTGATTAGACAGGATATGACGAAACGTCATATCACCTAGGACATAACTTTACATAGAAAAAAATGAAGGTCGCATATTAGAGCAGAAGATTAATAAGCAAGTAGGGGTAACATGTTGTCTTGTCTGGGGATATTATCTTGTCTTGTGATGTAGTAGGTTAGTAGGATTAGACCACTTTTATTGTAGTTATAAAATTGTGAATTGCTTGTCTTTCTAGTCGCTATTCTATATCTAGTATTTTCTGCTTTTGGGCTAATATATTCAAGCCGAAGGACTTCCAGAAAAACCCTCTTTATTTTGTATGAGACAGTAGTGAGGTCTGCATACAATTTACTCTCCTCATATTTCACTTGTGGGATTGCACTAGGTATGTTGTTGTTGATATCTACCCTCATTCTAATCTCTCCAATTTCAGTTTTACCTTTCCTCCAATTTGACACCCCTAGTGTATATTTCCTCTGTTCACTGTTAGATGTCAAGTTTTGACATGACACACCTATTAAGAGAATAATGATTGGTGTAGTGAGATAACTATTTTACCTTTATTAATTGATAGGAGCATTCATTAAAGCCATAGTTCAAATTTCAATACATCTAATAATCTCAATACAATGGAAAGTGAAAGTGTTTCTTGATTTTATAAAATTTCTGTCATTTAGTTGAATTTAAAGTAAATAAGGATAGAAAAAAATACAACCACTTTTTTTAAGTTGCTTTCAAGTAAAAAATTTTAGAGGGAAATAATGTAAATTTTTACTTCAATATTTGGAGTATAATTTTTGTTACAATTAAAAATTTTTCACTAAAATATTTCATTATAAAAAAATCCTCCAATGAAATAAGAAATCAAACAACTATGAATACAAAATGGAATTTTTGTCATAGAGTAAAAAAAAATTCAAATTTTTTAGTCATAGAAACTTTTAGTAATTGAAATGTTCCTTTGGGTGAGTTAAAGGATTATGTCAATTCCTATAAATTACCTCGACATCTTAAGGAATAATTCACCATCCAAGATTTTCAATAAATTTTACATTTTTCAAAAATATTAATTTTATAAGTAAATTAAGGTTAAAATAGATTTAAAAAGAAAAAAAAAGGTCAAATCTTGATTTCTTCGAAATAACAACTAAAAATGAAACTAAATAAGGAACTTTTTTACATTTACTAGTGAAGGAGGAAATATTATAGTCGAGAAATTGAAAAGTACCACGTACCTTTACAATAGTCTAATTGCAAATTATTCCTATATTTATTAACATACATTAAATGGTTGAAAAATTGTCCAAATTCACTAGAAGTTGCCAATATTGAATAAAAAAGCAATTTCATGGACGTAAGTACGTTTTTTTTTTTTTATATCTAGCTTGAATCATAAATAATAAATGTCATTATTTTTTTTTCCAAAAAAATGTCGTAGTACGTTATGCATTAACAAACAAATAACGCTCATCGTATGAGCACATTATAATAAGACCAATATAACATCATCATTTATATATATAGTAAAAAATTAAATATGAGGATGGTTAGCAAATACGTTATATATTACAGCTCAAAAGAAAGAAAAGGACAGTTGTGGAGTCAAAACTATAGACTGGCAATATTAATTAAATTAGTTTGAGATTTGGCTGATGTCTTTTTCCTTTTTTATAAATTTTGTCGAGCATTAACTTATTTTCTACTTTTAGGTATATATATACTCAAAGGATATGAAACAATTTTATATTACGGAACATATGATCTTAGATAGAAAGGAATGGAGGCAGTGTATTAAGATGGAAGATTAGACAGCTAGTAGGAGTAGGATGATATTATTTTAGTGTCTTTATATATTGTAGGTTAGTAGAGATGATGGTCGCACTTATTGTTCCCTTCCCTTCACTTATATTACTTACTTTTCACTTACATTTCTTGCTTTTCTTACAACTCTTTTTGCCATATCTAGGTATTTCTGCCTATGGGATTTGAGCTGAGGGTTTTAGGAAACAACCTCTCTACTTCCATGAAGTAGCGGTAAGGTCTGCGTACAATCTACCCTCCCCAGATCCCTCTTGTGGGATTATACTGAGTATATTGTTGTTGTTGTTGTTGTTGTTGTAGAGATGATCGTGTCTTTATATATTACGTTGTTATTTTTATTGTCTTTACAATTATTATTTATTTTCCATTTTAGTCATTTGATTTCATATCTAATATTTTTTGTTTTTGGGATGATACTTTTAAGATGAGGATTTTTCAAAAATAATCTTTATACTTCTATTATGAGATAGTGATGAGTAATAATGTCTGCTTATATTTTAGTGTATAATCTCGAATAACCAAGTAAAAATTTGAGGAGAATAATTCATTAGGAATACATAATTAATTAAGTAGGAGCATTAATTGGAGGTCCAATGACCGGGAATAGCCGGTGACATAGAACGGCGGGTAGGCGGAAGTCACGTTAAATAGCAGGTGATCACGCTAATTGTGGATCGGGTCAACTACTAATAACCCGATAACCCTATGTGTAAAGTGTGAACTCACCAAATCCACTTATTTCCTTGGCCTTTTGGCTTAAAGAAATAATTATTTTAAAATAAATATTATTTTAAAAATTTTAAGATAAAAAGTAGTACGTATATCATGTGAACTATATTTTAATACTCAATTGTTTTAATGGACATGATTTTTGCTAAGATGATACTTATTGACGGAAGGGGGAAATGGCATCTATACCCTTTATAAAACTATATCGTACTTTCAATAATATATATTAAATAGTTAAGTTAATCGTATAAAAAAATATAAATATGTAAGATTCATTAATTATACATATCAAGTTCAATTGGAACAACTTGAAATTCTATGACTTATTGAGGCTAATAAAATTTACTGACTTGAATATTACTCCATCCGTTTCATATTAAGTAAATTGTTGGGAAATTTTTGATGTTTCAAAATAAGTGAATTGTTCACTTTTCAAGGGATATGTTGGAAATTTTTTTCAATTTTACCCTTCATTAATTAAGTTTCTGAGGTTGAGTTTTGTATGAGAAATAAATGATGTATTAAATGAGTGTGTTGAGTTTGGAAAGGGTAAAAATCGAAAAACATGACAAAATTTTGTCTTTATTTCTTTTTCTTAATATGTGTGAAATAACCCATCAATTCACTTAATATGAAACAGAGAGAGTAGTATATTAAGTCTAACTTTTTGCTTTTTTTAACCTATAATTTCTTTCATATTACAGAATGACTGATGTTTTAGTTATTTGATACGTTATATATAAAATAAAAATGTTTTATTAGGTATTAGAAAATTATTAAATAAAAAACAAATAAAATAATTTTAAAACTTAATAAAATAATTTTAAAACTTAGTAAAAATGAAATGGATTGAATGGTGATTCATATTTGAGCTTATTTTAATCCAACATATATCACATGAGTCATTCAAATTCACTTTAATCCATCTATTTGACCCTTCTATTTAATTCAAGCAAACATTTACGATCATCATCACTTTTTTTTGAGACAAGGAAGTCCAGTAATTCCTATATCATCTCATATCTCTGTAGAATAGTGATAAAAATCTATATATATTTTACTCTTTGTAAATTTCACTGATACGTTGTTGTGTATCACTCTTGTTTCAACAATCTTTTTAGGGAGGGTCCAAGGGCTCAAATTATGTTGGATGTATTTTAGGAATACTGATTATGATAACATGACCAAAACTTTATTGGGACACACTTTGTTCTGTAGATAAAAAGTCAAAAAGTGGTAATTGTCCAATCAAATTGTACATTTTCCATGATAGCCATACATTTCATATGCTTTTTCTGCCTTTTATGGAAGTAAATTATTTTATTGTCAATTGAGCAATAAGAGTAAATTAGAACTTAAACTTAAAAGGAATTTCAATATATAATAAGCCGCTTATTTGAGGAGCTTAGGGTTGTCATACATGTTTGAACTGCTTCAAGCAGACAACTATTGCTTAGCTTGATGGTCCTACCCGACATCTTAAATCAAGCGTTTTGAGATCGAATCTCAACAGTGACATCATCTAGCTTAAAGGACTCGTTTTCTTTTTAGCTTCATCATGAAGGAATCAACATTTAAAATAATCTAAAGGCTCGGCCCAGGAGTTGTTCTAAAATTTCTTTTCCTTTCTCATGTGCTTAGGGAGTGTATGAATGTCTACCGTGGCTTAGTAAACATCAAACTTCCAAAGAAAAGGAGTTGTTCTCTTTTTTCTTTTATGAATTGTTGTTAGCGGCAAGGTTTTATACATAGGGTCAGCTCCTTTTTGTATCTCCGATCGCCATTTTTCCCCAAGTCTTCTTTGTATGTCAAGAAAATGATCAAAAGGTATAATTAATGAGAAAACAACAGTAGCAATAAAGCAAAGAAGAGAAATTATCTTCTCAAATGTGTGTTTAGAAGGCAAATGAACACATGTAAAATAAGAAGAAACAATTTTCTTTCAAGTTATACACACACTAGTTGTTTACGAGTGCAGTAGCATATTTGCAGAGTCCGAGCAATGTAGCTAGTCTTGGACAAGTGAGTCATTAAGTGTATCCTAACCTTGTAAGTGCATTATAAGTAACTTCATTTGGCATAGGAAAGGCACTCATTTTGACCAAAATGATGGTATTTGTGCTCTCTTTTTGCTGCAAGTTGCAGTTTAAAACAACTCTTCTTGATTTTGATGGGTAAAGGGCTATGGGAGGTTTCATTTTTATGGAAACATATCTGAATATTGCAAGAATAGGCGACAACAAATGAACTCCCCATCGCTAAAATAGTCCATGAGAAAAGACTTTATACACGAATGGATTGAATTCGGATTGTTCACCTATTAGGCAACCAACAAATGACATCTAAAGGTGGAATTTGGCACCAATGCAGAATAGTACATGCTGCTACAAATGAAATCAACATCGCGAAAATCATCCATGAGACCAGAATATAGTACATGAATGCACCGAGTTCCGACTAGACAATAAACTGATATAGCATAGAGAAGTGACACTATCAGAAGGAAAGGAACAAACTGTGTAGTATTCGTGTCTCAGTGTAACTGTGCTCGACTGACAAGCCAATATTCTGTTCCTTCCTTTGATTTAAAAACAGACACATGATAAAAGAATTGCAGCTCTGGAGAAGATTCAATGCAAGCAAATTGCCAATGTGTAACTGGAAAATAGATACATCTGTAGGGCCTAATGCAGCAGCAGAATTGCTTTCATACCAGATAGCATCCGCGAAACAGTAGGAAGTCATCAGTCATTACAGTAAATTATACAAGAATCATAGATGCAAAACATAATAACTGGCAGAAATTGCACAAAATAAATAGTACTTAAACCATCTCGATCTTGAGTGAATAACAGCTGGGGATGCATGTGTAGCTGCAGCGTTGCCACGGTAAACGTTAACCTTTCTAAAGAACTTCTCTTTTGGGTTGCAAGAAATGAACTCTTCTATGCCAGAGGCGTTCTGCAACAAGATTTCTCCGTCCTTCCAAGTCATGATTGGTTTACAGGACGGCTACTTCCTCATTGAAATTCGATGTTTAACCCAAGATTTGGAAATCTCATACTCCTTCATCCGCCATATATCAGACAGACACAAAATATCCCCAAACTTCACGAGTGTCAAGTTCCAGGATGGTGCGCGGAGCTGGCAAAGGCTTCACCTTTTCTGTCTCACTATCGGAGAAGTAAATGCTGGCCACAGCACGAGGATCATCATCGTACAATCCAATGAAGAGCACCAGTAACATTGACATTGCCAATACGATAGGAAAGTAAACCTTCTCGAAGAGTGTAAACCTCTAGTTCAGTTACTTCAGGACAGCCACGATACGCTTTTAACTACCGATCTCAATACTTTATACTGTCCAGAGGCTTGACTAGAACAAAATCCATAAAACAACCTCATGAACTCTTTTCTCATTTGAGCACATTTAAGCTTGACATACTGGATCTGTTTTTGAGCCCCAACAACAACAACAAACATACCCAGTGAAATCCCACAAGTGGGGTCTGGGGAGGGTAGATTGTACGCAGACCTTACCACTAACTCACAGAAGTAGAGAGGCTGTTTCCTTAAACCCTCAGCTCAAAACCCATAAGCAGAAATACCTAGATATGACAAAAGAGAG
>JAABOM020060867.1:0-11501 GCA_011800125.2 Solanum clarkiae
CTCTTCTGAACTCGATCCTTAAAGGCATCGATATGGGTGTCCACTCTAGAAACACCCTCTTAAATAGTAGAGATGGTGAACGCCCGGCTCTGCTCCTCTGAATCTGCAATAGCCTGCCGGACCCATGGCTTGAGCTGCTGGATAAACTGAGATAACTATGCTTCAGCACGTGATAATCGCTTCGCCATAGCCTGAATAAAAACAACGGACACATAAACCATGCCCAGTGTAAAAAGCTGTGAGGTGGTGGCCTCTAGTACAAGAGCAACTGTAGTAGGACCTCTCTCAATATCGATTGCCTTGGGCTGCTAGGGTCTCTCATCAGTAGTAGCAGCAACAGTAGTAGTGGTGACAGTCGTTGAACCCTCCGGTGGTGGCTCTGGGGCAAACATCTGTGGTGGTGACAGTGGTTGTGCCTGCCGGAGTTCCACCGGGTTCTCATCAGCCTTTATCAGGTTGGGCTCCAAATATACTGGGCCTCAACTAGCTAGTCTAGTTGATGAAGTATCTCCACTCGAGACTCTAAACAAATTTTGTAGATCATAATAGGGAATGGGGTGGATGTGGCCCTCTTCAATGCTGGCTCATATATCTGCCTGCTATGAGTTGGTCCCAATCAATGTCGTAGCCAACCAAGATGCTGGAAACAAATACCGCCTGCTCCGATGTCAAATTATAATCAACTAAAATAGGTCAGATGTGGTATCTAATAACTGCCCACCAAAATTTGGCGGGGAAAGAGAGTGAAGCCTTGACAACAGGCTCTGTATGGGTGGTGAGCCAAGCAGGCTCTGGACCCTGCTCCGCAATATGACCAACCACCCATTGCAAAAGTAAGGTCCGATGTACCAGATCCTTCATAATCAATGAGTTTCTGTCCTGCCCCAACCTATGATCAAACTCTGTTGTAGACCTAGGGGCACGGTATTTGGGACCAAAAAGAACACGACAGATCGTCTCCTCAGAAAAGTCGATCCACTGACCTCTCAGTCGTACCTCTGTCAATCTGGACTGAGTGATAGGTCTCATCCCCTTAAGAAGATCATACTGAATCGTGGCAGCATAAGATGTGTAAAACTCCCAGACCATGATCGGGGAGTACCTACCAAGTACTTCTGTCAACCATTCGAGCCCATAACATATCATCGTGTCCTTCAAACCTAAGACACAACTCAGTCCATCATCTACGACCTTGGGATCCTCATATATCGAACGAGTGGGTTTGCCTCACTTCTTTGGTTGAATTCCCTCCAAAAATATGGCCTCCATACTCTCGATGCACCACCAGTGAGTAGTAGCATTCGGTGCTGATGATGAAGATAGTGCGATAGA
Organism: Solanum clarkiae; assembly: GCA_011800125.2. NCBI lineage: Eukaryota > Viridiplantae > Streptophyta > Magnoliopsida > Solanales > Solanaceae > Solanum > Solanum clarkiae. Next base: position 1,333 of record JAABOM020060867.1, read on the forward strand.
GGACTCAACATCTCCTCTATCCTTGGAGGCCTCATCTGAACTTTGCTCCTCCCTAGAAGGGGTCATCTGGAGCATGCTACTCCCCGTCTCCTCACTACCTTCTTCGTCAGATTAGGAAGGACTATCAGTCTGAGCCTGAGGCTACCTAGCTTTGGCTATAACTCTCATCTGTGGTCGAGGCACCTCTGTGTTAGGCTGAATATCGTATATCTCTATTGACCCACTCAGCTGGGTTTACTTGTGACATGAATGCTCATCATTTATAGGCATATCAATGAGCTTCCTCCTAAAAGCCTCAATCTTCGAGCGGTTTCCTTTTCGGGCCATAGTGTCTGAAAAATAAACATAAATGAACCATCGTTAGCCCCAACAATCAAGAAACAAAAAGCAAAAACTCCATTGAATCAGTTACAGAAGGGCTGTACAAGAGGCCCTTTATGAGTCGTAGTGAGCACTACGAGTCATAAAGTGCTCTTGTAGATTAGTGCTTCAGAGCAATAATATTCACTGGAAATATTTACGACACCTAGTTACTGCTCGTAAAGTGTTTCACAAGTCGTAAACTTGGGTCGTATACATTTCCAGAGAGTAATTGGAAAACAGGCAAGGATCTACGAGATCTATCTACGAGTTGTAAAGTGATCTACGACTCGTAGAAAGTCTCGTCTGATGAATACTCACAGTATCAAGTATTTGGAATTTTCAACGAGGGTCAATTACGTCCCGCAGCTTCATCCACGAGTCGTAAAAGACTCTCACGAACAAGAAATTTCAGGTACTTGCCCAATCTAAGTTTATCACACGGACCCCAATAACATATTCAACTCCTAAATTCCACCAGCATCGAAGGAAACATATGCACATTCACAAGTTTAGCACAAAACAACCAACCCCCAACATGGTTAACATACTAATCACCCCATAAGAAATGATCTAACATCAATTACCCTACAATTCCGACTAACCCACATTTGTTCAAACTAACATGTACCTAAAGAACCCATGAATTCTATAAGCAACAATCATTTACTATCATTAAAGTACACATGATGGATAATCTGATAGGCACCAACAACTAATCGTACACAAAGCCAAAATACCCAATTTCTAGAATCAATTAAGCAATTAAACCAAGGGCAATTCAATCTCAAATATACAATTCCAACTTCAACAAGATTTTCATACTAAACCACCCAACTCAATCATGATCAACAAATCAACTAATTACGAGCAAGGCAAACCAATGATCAAAATTAAGTCAAGAACTTACCACAAGTTGAGATGAATTTGAAGAAGATGAGAGAGCATGAATAACCACAAAACCCTAGTTGCCAGAAAATTTGCTAGGAAATGGGTCACAGGAGCTGGAAGTTGGTCAGAAAAGGGAGGGGAATGAAAAAATTTGGGAAATCGATCAATTAGGGTAAAAGTGGGGTCAAAATATTTTGACCCCCTTTTTATACCTTTATCGAGTCGTAGTTAAAATTACTAGGCTTGGGTCTACGAAACCCCCACTACGAGTCATAGATTGATCTATGACTCATAAGTCCTAGTCTCGTAGACTCTCAACACTTGGAAAAAATTTAGAATCTTACCTGAGTTCCACAAACCCCATTCAAGACTCGTAGTTTAATCTAGGAGTCATAAAAGTTGGCTCGTGGGTTGAGTGTACACTCTTCATGCTCACTAGAAATCTCTACGAGATGAGGTTACAAGTCGTAAAGTGAAACACGACTCGTAAGTCCATTTGTAGGAACTGTACTTGATGCATTACTCAGCAAAATCTATTGTCTTAGTCTTTTACCTACATACTCTTCATAAAATTCACTTACACCCTATATGCAACAAACCCGATGTGAAAAATTGCAATCAAAACACAATCAAACAATTACCTAAGAATCCAAAAGTTGAAAATAAAATTAAACTAAGTTAAAACATTAGAATCCTTAGGTTGCCTCCCAAGTAGCGCCTAATTTATTATCATGGTACAACTTAGCTAGCTTGAGTAATTAGACTTCCTCAAGCTCTGGTGCATCATCATCACTAAATTCTGCCTTCTTCTTGGAGCTTGTCATCATGCCTCTTTGAACCTGATCCAGTTGTGCTGACATTAGTCCAAATTGACTATTGAGTTGTTGAATGGCCACAGAGTGTTGGTCCATCCTGTAGTTTATCTTAACAATGTCGGACTTGATCTCCTTCAATATCTCATCTTGAGTATCTTCCCTCTTTAACAACTGGTCAAACATCCTCTCAATTCTTGAGTTCCTATCTTCCATATCATAACTTTGCTGGGATGCATTTGCTTGATTAGAACTCCTATCAACAGTACTTGAATAATCTATTAGATGTCTATTCCTGGGCTTCCACATGGTTAGATTTGATTACCATGTACATGTGCTCAAGAATCTCTATAAATGGTTGCTCTACAAACCGACTTCCTAAGAGGGCATCAACACATGCTTGACTATTTGCATCTAGAGCTAGATAGAAATTTTTCATCAGGATATTCTCAGGAATTTTATGATCCGGTACGTTCCCCAAGCATCTATTGAATCGCTCCCATATATCAAGGATGGAATCTCTAGTGATTTACTTGAATTGATTGATCTGGTCCTCCATTTTAAGTCTATTTGGTTTAATGAAGTACCTTACTAAGAAAACCTTTTGCAGTTCTATCCAACTGGTGATCAAACCTTATAGAAGCTCCAATAGCCATAATGTAGCATTGCCCATAAGAGAGAATGGGAAAACACGAAGTTCCATAACATCCATAGATAGATTCTATGTCCTCATCACACTCTTGCAAATAAATGCCACATTGTGCAAGTGGCTATGTGGATTCTCTGATGATAGGTCCACAAATAATCCACGGTTTTGCAGCATTTGAAGTAACCCAATAGAAACTATGAACTTTGTGTCAGCCGGTAGTGGTGGAAACACAATAGCCCCGATTACATCTATAACCATAGGGTTCAACTTATATTGATTCCATCGGTAAGCATTTTCATTGAAGTCCCCGGGTTGTGGAATATTCTCCAAAGGAGGTGGGTTGTCATTTCGATTATCATCATTAACATTCCGATTCAAGGCTGCATTACCTGCAATGTTAACATTTTCTTGGGCCATTCTTCTGTAATTTGTTGGATCTATGGATCAAGTGGAGTTAAGGGAATGCCTCGACTCCGAATGTCAGGTATACACTACTAGTATACCCTACAAAGAAACAAAAACAAAAACAAAAGTAAAATACAAGAGAACTAAGGATTAACACTTAAATTACAATTACTAGTGAATTCAATTGAGTCTAGCCGTATTCCCTTCCAATGATGCCATAATCATTTATCACGCCCAAGTTACGCCTCTCTTTTGGAAGATAAAGTAGTCATTGTCAAATATACAACCTAACCAAGGTTAGGGTCGAATCCTATAGAGAATACAGAGATTCACAACGAATTTACCAATACTCAAATCAAGTAATTAACAACTCAATTCCCCAAGGAGGGGGAGGGGGGTTGAATGTTTTAATAAGAAAATAAACTAGACTAACTAAACAAGAGACAATCTATAATGGAGAACAACTTGAGAATTGTGTTCCCCATAATTAACCAACTCAATATCCCCGAATAACCCAATTCTCAACTAGAGTATAACATGTAGGATGGTAATTTAAGTTCATCAAACCCTTTAATCAAAGGTGAGAGGCGAATTTAACTATGTGACTTGGCCCATCTCCATAGTCTGCAATACTAACCATTACCCATAGTCCCAGTTAACCTCCCCTTAGTCTAGTTCGGTTGATTAGACAAGAACACATCGTCAAATCCTGTTAATCAATCTCTTTTTCTATTCAAATCAGCCAGAATACATCATTGAATCCAATTAATCAATCTTTTTTCTTATTTATACCATCTGGATTGGGAAGGTGACACTAGGCAAGTTCTAATGTTGGCCACCACAAGAAAACATGAAAAATAAAGAGAATTGATTAATACATGTAAATACCTATTCCATGAATTGCAAATTATCTGAGTTTATTTGGTTAGATCTTTATGGTTTCCATAACTCCAAGTTGTGGATTTAGCTACTTATGCTATGAGTAGATAAAGAAATTATGAATTAAGAAAACATAATTAATTACTTACCCAATTGAGTTGAAGAAGAAGCAAATCCAAAATATATTGAGAATCACAAGATTTGAAGGTACAATGAATCCACAATTCTATTCTCCTTCAAGATTGAAGTCTCTAAGTACAAAATCCTAAAAGTACTTTCTAATGAAGTTCTACACTATACTCTGTTGAATAATGACCTAAACATTGCTTCATAGTATTTACAAATAAGTCCTAAAAAATTAGAAAAACTGGTCGGTGACTTTCTACGACAGGCATTTATGACTCGTAAACTGATTTACGAGTCATAATCAGGGTCTTATTTTAGCTCTTGAGATCTTGGACTTCACTGCTACAGATCCACTTTACGAGTCATAGAATGATTCATGACTTGTATTGTGCTCTCATAGACTTCATCTGTATCAACTAGTCTTTCACTGAATCTCACTGAAATTCTTCATGAAACCATTCTATACGACTCATAGAGTGATCTATGACTCATAAAGAGGTCTCGTATGGCTAAACTTCAGAAATCAAGTTTCACCAAAAATCTTTATGAAACCCACTCTTACGATTCATAGAGAGTCTCGTAAACCTTCAAAAACCAGAAGAGTCTGCAATTTTGCTCTAAAATCATGCCAACCTGCTTTCTAGCAAACTAAACACCAAAAATACATAAAAACCAGATATGTCACATTGAGAACATACAAAGTCCTAAGTTTTAAGCATCAAATGTGTTGTGTTTTGACAGCACATTATGAGTTTTGATGCTATTTGGAGTTCTGAATCTTGAAATAAAATTATGTCGATTCCATCACCGAAATATGGAAATTGGTCTAGAAGAAGTGTCGGAATCATGATTTGAAGTCTGTTTGTGAGATTAAGGTCTTAAGTTAGAAAAATTAGTTTAGAATAAGTTAGGTTTGAATTTAGTTAGCTTTTTGAGTTCGGGTGGTCGGATTAGATTTTTGATAATTTCGTTGGATTCGAGAGGTGACTTTAGGTCTAGGAGATCCATTGTCATATTTTTTAAAAGTTTCGAGGGCATTTTGATCTTTTTGCATCTAAACTAGTTTAGTTGCACATTATCAAGTTTTTGGTCAGGAAGACCTCAGATTCGATATTTGATGGTTCCATTGAATCTGAAACGTCAAATTTACTATGCTAGCATATATGATATATGTGTACGAAGTTTCTAATGAATCCCAAGGGTTTGATTGGAGACTTTGCTAAATTCTCAAAAATTAGATATCTGGTGCCACTGGTTTACTCATTGCGTTCGCGACCCCTTTCTCTATGTTTGCGATGAGCAACCCCTATATTCTTCGTGACTGTGATCGAGAGTTTCACAATTGCAGTAGTTTGTCTATTTGTGTTTCGCGATCGCTATCTCCATCTCGCAATCACGAAGGGGTGAGTTTTTCGTTCACCATATTGTGAATGTAATGACCGCAATTGTAAAGGTCATGAAACGACCAGAAAATAGAAACTTTGGGCAGAACCCTCATTTTTTTTGAAGTTTTGGGCTCAAGTGAGTGATTCTGGACGAGGTTTTTTTTTCTAGGATTGGTTAAGTTTTTCTCAACCAAAATCTTTTATATTTCATTAATTATATTAAGATATTAACTTATAATTCTTGGATTTCAACCTCAAATTTCATGGTTTTCAAGAACTCACAACTTGAAGAAAATTGGTGATTTCTACTTCGTTTCTTTCCCAAATTTTATGGATTTGTTCTTTCAATTTTCAGATTTAGTATTTTTGAAATTTAATCAACTTTTGAACGATTTTAACTCCAGCCCCTAATTATGGTAATATGGGTATCAAAAGACTCTTTAAGATGTGTAGATTAAATTCTTGAAGTGGGCTCACAATTTAGAGTTAGTTTTCATGAGTCAATCTTTCAAATGGTATGTTCGTGTGCAGTTTGATCTTGAGGTGGGTTTTACTAACCCTTCCTTGATATCAGGATAGAGTAATTGAATATTTGTATATTATAATCTACGGGATGGGGTTGTATCATGTACTTGTGTTGAGAATCATTGATGTGATGCCGCGGGGGGTTGGGGGGGTATTTGACTCATGATTGATATGTAGATGTATACTATATTGTTAATATAGCTTGTGGTAAAAGGGGAATATTTGTGATTTATGATTGAGAGTCATAACATTAACTGAGACATATATAAAGGTGGTAAAGTGTGGTTTGTTATTCTAATGAGATTGATGGTCTATTATGAATAAAAGAGGTGATTCTATTATGGAATTATTGAGATTTGGGGAAATTATGATATCTATTATACATGTGGTGATGAATATTACTTCTATCTTGTATTTCATTTGCATGCATCCTCATATTGCATATTGCAGCACCTAGAAATTTGAGAATTTAGGAAATACTTTTTTGTAACAAAATGTGATACCTTTCAAAATCCTTGACCATGAGGAGGTGGCAAGAAGATATGGGATAGCATGATTGTGATTAGGGTATATGGTCTTCGAGGCTCCCATGAGTCCCCTTAGTCTTAGAGCCATGCTCAAGTGAGGTATCTACGATAGGTTGTGCGACAATCTTGATTCTACCTTGTATTGCAAAATTACATCATCATTATCATCATTGCACTACTATACTTGAGTGAGGTATTATCTCATAATTTGTGCTTATTTGGTTTCTATACCATATGATGTGTATGTGTGTGTGTAACTTATATATATACATGTATGTATGTATGTGTGTGTATATATATATACTAGTTTTCCTGGTGCAGGTGGAATGTTCCTATTTGATTTCATAGTCTACTTAAATCTTTATTTCCAGTTGATTAATATATGTTAGGTACATGTTATGTGCACTCACCTCTACTGCTTCTCCCTCACAACTTCTAGCTAGGGACTTTCACATGACGGTTGATTTCAGATTGTGTAGTTGATTTTATCCATATCTAGTGGTGAGATTCAGGATCTCGAGTTCCTATGAGATATTGTTCTTTAGTTTAGTAGTCTTTATTGTATTTATGAGATTATGGTGTATTTACTTCAGTTTAGTATTCGTTTAGATGCTTTTTTGTACTTGTGACACCAAGTCTTGGATGTTGAGTTTAGTGATGTATTTCCTCATCTATTTATCTGTAGTGTTAGTTATTACTGTTTATTTTGATAATTGTAGTCCTTTAGTCCTGATCAATTTTTAAGTCATAACATAAATAGTCATGAATTTGTGAGGCAGGGACTATACGCCGGTGCTCTATATAAATGGTGAATCTATAAAGGAAGAGTTTGTACCCCGATGCTCTATGCAAATAGCTAATCAAGACGTCGATCCAACTCTTTCTCAACAGGGGCCTAATACTCACCAAGGGTTCCCTTTCATGATGAATCAAGTCTATAAGTATATATAAAGTGCAAAGTTCTCCTTCCCTAAAGAATCAACTCAACATCTACACTTGGGCTTCTATTGGAACCAAAACAAGTCGAGCACAAGGTCTTGGATCACCGAAGTATACCAAAAGTCATGAAAAATCAGGAAATTATAGATAGTGATATTCACGAGAGCGAAGTTACTACTTAACTAGTGCCCTTACACCATCCTACCAGGATCTAAGCCCATCAAAACATCGCTGAGGCATCTAAAGAAAGTTTCCATCAACCTACAATAAGGCCAACATGATACACAGTACCTATGATAAGAAATTGATACCGATAACAGAACTATCAAGTAACAACAGGAATTACATGCTTGCAAATACCCGAAATACTTGAAAAGAACCTAATACATGATTCTAACCTAAATCATATATATAAGCTACCTAGCCCAATATTCTAACGATTTCAGAATGATTTTACAGAATCTAGCTCAATCTAAAGAAAGAAAAGTCATGGCCTACTTGTAGGATGATCGCGCATGCTCCAAGTCCCTTAGCAAAAGCTTTTCTTTTTCGAATGACCTTTAAATGTTGCCACACCGCCAAAAATAGATTCACAACATCATTACTGTTGTTTAGACACTACATTTGCAAGAAATAGAGACGGACCAATTTTGCAGCCTAGAATAAGAAAATGTAAAATTCACGTCCAAACAACTGAAATTGACCTCAAAATTTGATCCAAAACAACACCCAAGCTCAACTAACAATTCGAAACTTAATTCGGGGTTGAAAAACACCAAGAAATGGGCATGCCACGAAATTACATAATTTATGCTAAAACAAGAAAAGGGGACAACATCTACAGGTAGAAAATTACCAGAAATGGGGCTCCAAAAGTCAAATCAATCATCCCACGACAATTCTCGCAAAAGTTTTCACAAATTAGGTTCTCGTATCAATAAAAATGAATCTATATTGATAAAGAAATCAATTACCAAAGATTACAAAAAAATCCCTTCGAAAATGACAAAACTAGTAGCTAAAATCGCATTTTTACCTCAAACAAAGCTTCTACTCATGTTTCTGAGCTCACCATCGGATTCCTTGTGAAATTTTCTTGAAGTTAGCCCTTTGAATCATCCAATTTGAGCTAAGTTTGAGAAAATTATCAGCCTAAGAAGTTGGTTCTAAAGGCTGATCGCAAACATAAATTAAATTATATAGGTCACTCACATGACCTTTGCGGTCGCGGTGAATAGTGCTTCGCGATCATAGAGTACTGCATGGATGACCTACGTAATTGCGGCCTACAACCTTGTCTGCATAGGCCACAAAAATCTGACCTCTGCGATTGCGACCCTTGGCCCACATTCGTGAAGGTCACAGAGATCTAATCTCTGCGATCGCGACCCTTGGCCCATTTTCTTAAAGGGTAAGGTCACCTGCACTAGAAACCATTTGAAATGTTGTATTTCTCCAACTTAAAAAATTTCGATAAAGTACTCCAAATTTATCTGAAGCCCCATGAATATAAATGGACTATGCTACCCTACCAAAATCAACGAATGGGAGTCGATGATACAATCAAAATTTTCATACGAAATCATTACGACTGAATGTAGGTCCCACTTCTCATTTTTAGCCAAATTTTACTAAGGATCTCGGAATGAGTCCGAAAGCTTCTGAGGTCAAATGAAAGGTCGTTTTAGAGCAAACTTGATGTTCCGGAGCTAACAACGTTGTTAGAATTTCTATTCACCATGTTTTCCAAGAATGTTCACCACAATCAACGAATGACCAGTTTTAAAGGCTAAAAATGCCAAACTCGATATAAACTCAGATCAAAAGTTTTGTACTCTAGACGACCATGCTCTTAGTATAATTTGACCATTCTAGAACTGATGGAACTATCAGAATTGCGTTCTGAGGTTATTTACCCATAGTTTACTCCAAAATCTACTTTTCAAAGTATAAGGCCTTCCAAAATATGAAAAATTGCACAACATTCAAACGAACGACCAGGCGACTGAGCTACTAGTGTCATCGGGTCATAAATAGCTTGGGGTAGCTATAAAAATGCTCTAAATAATAGAAATAATGCAATATAAGCAAAATGACCGAGAGGATCATTACATATTGTTGATTGAAGTTCCATTTGTGGTGAATCTGTTTAAATTTCCTTCATTAACTATATTTAAATCATTCTTAGCTTTGATCATTTGTTAATTATTTTTCCCCTTGTTTACTATATGAACTGCTTGATCTAGTCCATTGGACTACATATATCTCCTCAACATTTCGGAATGGACCATGAAGGCTCAAATATTGTTTCTTCTTAAATCTGCCTCGTTAAATTTAGAAGCAAGCATGTGGAATTCGAAAGGGAAGTCAAGTTCCAGGGGAAGTTAATATCAAGGGTCAAAGGTCGGAAATATCGCTCTTGATTAAATGGGTCAAAGACCAAAAATTGAGTTCTCCAATACAATTGGAATTAGCTCTAAAAGGTATGAGATTTGTGTAAGTTATACTCCCTCCGTTTCATATTAAGTGAATTATTGGGAAATTTTTTATGTTTCAAAATAAGTGAATTGTTCACTTTTCAAGGGATATGTTGAAAATTTTTTCCAATTTTACCCTTTATTAATTAAGTTTCTAAGGTTGAGTTTTGTATGAGAAATAAATGATGTATTAA
>JAABOM020060868.1:0-11498 GCA_011800125.2 Solanum clarkiae
AGAACCTGCAGTCAGACAACATAGAAATCAGAAAAGCAGAAAATCAGAAGCAGAAAACCCTCTGTGCAGTAGCCTGGGTTTTCTTCCGGATCGGAGGACAAACGGAGTCCGTTCGTCCTCAAATTTTTGTATGTTGTTCGTGAGTCTCTACTCTACAAGTACACGAAATAGTTTTTCATTTTGAGGCACCGAAGGTCGGTTTTTGCTGCATTTTTTTACAAACTGTATTTTGGTACTTTTTCCTCCAATATTGGTGAAATTGTTGGTTGTTTGATCATTTTATTTGCCTCTAATATTTTCTAGAGAGGAGGACTTGTTGTAACCACTTGGTTTTGGTGATTAGTGGAAGTTTTCGTACCGTTGTTGATCGGTACCGTGGTTTTCTCCCTGATTTGGGGTTTCCACGTAAATTGCGAGTTCTCTATTTATATTTTCATTGTTTAATTGTTTATGTTACAGCTGATTTTGTGTCCACTTTGCCTTTGTCATTCATTTTGTTTATTTGGGGGAAAAGATTATATTGTGCTTCCGGTTGTGTTTTGTCGTTGCTTTCCCCAACATTTTATTCTATCCAATTTGTAGAAAAGTTACTGCCAAAAAAATTACAAAAAGGCAATAGATCTCATTTCTGTGAATTTCTAGAAGAAGTACTCAAAAAGAGCATATTATTACTATAAAAGAAATATAACACTATTAAGTACTCTCTTTAAAGAACAATAAGGAAGTTCATGATCTAGTTGTTATAAAAGTTAGAACCATGTAAGTACCTGGATTTCCCTGTACTCAATGCTATGTCAAGTCATATGATTATCACCAGCGGCGGAGCTAGGAGTGTCACTAAGGGGCTACAAAATCTAAAATAGTAGTGTAAGACCCCACTTATGGGGGTAGGAGAGATGTAAGAAATAAGCTGGGAAATTTGAACAGCAAATGTTTAGGAATGGGGGTTCACAGCTCGTAAGATGAAGTACCGCCTGTAATGTGGTTTCATAGAACCTGACAGACCTAATGAAATTTGGGATCTTTTTGAAGTTCAATCTACAACTTATCAGATGACCCGTAAAGACTTCTACGAGTCGTAGAATGTGAATTAGAGAAAAGAGGGGGGTATCTAAAATTTCAAAAAGGGCCATCACTACAAAACCCATGTATGGATCATAAAATATTCTATAGCCCATAAATGGGGTCTCATAGACCTGTACAATCAAGATTTTAATAGGGTATATTCGACCTTTCTACTTTTCCTGAGTCGAAGCTACAGCATTGTGACCACAATTATGTCCCTTACCGGCACATACAACCCTAATTCACCTCTTTCCTCCTTATTTCAAAAGCACTATAAGTCTCAAAACTCTCCCAAGCTTTTCAAGGCATTCTAATAAAGGGTGCAAGATAGGGTTTCAAATCTTCCACCTCCAAATCAAGTTTCCTCCAGCATAATCAATCCAAGTTATGTCGGTTTGATTGTGGGAACCTTCCTTCCCACAAGTCTAATCAATCTTAATCTGAAACTACATGAGATTTATGGATTATTTTATGTGCATTTATGAACTCCTTCTTATGGTGATACTATTATGGATTGTACAGATGATTTCTACTTGGTTTCTCAGGTAATGATTTTAATATGCTTAAACATCATTGGAGTTTGAAATTGTTATGGATTTTATGATATTAAAGTCATATACTCTATGATGTTATGAGAAGACATGAAAGAACTTGTGAATTTTAGTGGATTTTATGATACCCAAAACAAGGGTTTTACTACAATATTGGTGGGTTGATGTGAAGAACATTAAAATGAGTTGGGTTTACTCCTCTCTTGTCTCATACTCTTGAAATACGTGATTTTAAGTACATGTGCATATACCTACCATGTTTGATGAAATTTGACTGATAAGGATTCTTATGATGATGAAAGATTATTGCATGATTTTCAAGACAAGCAGGTTATCATAAGTTATGGGCTCTTAAGCATGTAATAACTTATGAAACGTTTGTATGATTTGTAAGTAAAACATTGAGCCCTTATGTTATACTCTACCCTCTTGTGATTAAATGATGTCTACATAAAGAGTTCAAGCATGATAACTGTTTTACTCTCATGTACTAACTAAAGGTAAGTAGAAAGGGTCAAGCATATCATAATCTCCTACTAGAAGGGAGTAAAGTTTATGCCACATTTTTACTCTCTAGTACAAGGTATATGTCACGTGTAGGGGTCAGTTACACAAATGAGCTACTCATGCCATGTTATCATGTCTTTACAAGTTATGCAAGTTATGGTTAAGCTTATGATTATTTCAAGTATCTCGTGGGACAAGACCTAGTACAGAAAGAGGTTTAAGCTTGGGGCTCGACCTAAGGGGTCCTTATATAAAGTCTTGGTCTCTTAACTATGCGCCACCATAGGTTTAATTATTTCACTAAATGGTCTTTACTAGTGTATCCAACTAGGTCATGTTACCCATTGTTTGGGGTTATTCTTGGTTTACCTTAGCAAGTACACCACTTCTTATATCAGTTCGGAGTGAACATTGAGATTCCAAGTAGTAGCTCGCTTGGTCTTATATGTCAGCTAGGATCTTTCCTACATACGTGCGATATATTATGAGAGTTTGACTATATTCATGTATGTTTTAACTTAAGCCTTAGTAATACATGTCATATTGAGCTCATGTCTATTGATTAATGTAATGTATATTGATTATTATATCATATGTTCCTTCTTGCATGGCACCCTATATACTTAGTTCATTCCAAGTACTAACGCATACTTTTTACCTACATGATCTAACCATGTAGGAACCAGAGCTCTGATTAATCCTCTTTATACTGGCAACTAGCCATATCGGTTGAAGACTACTATTAGTGAGTCCTCCATTTCAGGGACAACATCCACCTTACTTTCATGTTTTGATAAGACTTACCTATTTTAGACTTTTATCTTTTGAGTATGAGTCCGGGAGATGTCTTGGCCCCCGTTCCACTCATGCTAGAGGTATTGTTGGATATGGAAGTTTATATATCAAACTTGACCCCTATTATCTTTATGTAATTGTGAAAACTTCCCTCTTAATCCCTTTTTCCCTTCTATGCTTATTGTATATGGGTGGATGGATATGATAGAAGTCCCAAGTCCATAAATGCCTCCATAGCGTGAGTCATACTTATCCATCCCTCAGAACTATTTGGAATGTGGTTTATGTAAATCCTCCTCCCTATAATATCCCCACAGCGCAAGTCCAAAGACCCGCTTCCCTTAGAAATTATGTGCTATATGTGTATTGCTATTTTTTATTTCCATGTAACCAAGTATGTGCAAATGATATTCTAAGAGGCTTGTTTAGCTCTCTCTCGGGTTGCCCATTCGCCATGTCACATCTAGGCCCTAGGCTTAGGTCATGAAGAGCTTAGTATCTGAGCACTAGGTTTGTAAATGGTGATCGTAAATCCAATAGACCACGTAAGTTGAGTCTTAGTTATGGTTGTGAAGTGCACGACAACTATGAATAGGAGGTTATGAGGTGCTTTAAGAAATGGTTCACTTCTTAATGATTTAGGTCATGGATTAGGTTTAAAATAATGTTTCCTTCCCTAAAGGGTGGTCTTTTGCTCTTGTAGATCATACCACAACAAAGAAAAATAGCTCAAAGAATTCCCACACCCGAGGAGGGTCCGACCCATCCGGCTCCTCAAGCTTTCCAAGAAGAAGGATTACACATGTCAAATATCAAAACATCATTTCCACGTTAGCACAAGCTATGACCAACCAATTGAACCAAGGAGCCCAAGCTCCTCTTGCTCACACCCCGACTTCAACAGTGAGGGATTTCAAAAAGATGAACTCTCCTAAGTTCCATGGCTCCAAAATGGAAGAAGAACCTTAGGAATTCATTAATGTGATATACAAAGTGCTTGCTATTATGGGGTGAGTTCAGAGGATAAGGTGGAACTTGTGGCCTATGAACTCAAGGGTTTTGTACAAGTTTAGTTTAATAAATAGAAACATGAGAGGGAGAACGATGATCCCATGCTGTGGGAGGAATTTAAAGCTGCCTTCCTCAGTCAATTCTTCTCTATTAAATTGACAGAGGAAAATATGATGGATTTCAAAATCTCAAGTAAGGCTTTATGAGTGTGAGGGAGTATTCCCTTAAGTTTAATAAGCGCTCAAAATATGCTCCTCACTTGGTTGCCGACTCTAGGGAAAGGATGAACAAGTTTGTGTTCGGGTACCCTACTTGGTGAATAAAGAATGTCGTACTGCTATGCTCGTGGGTGATACAGACTTGTATCTTCTTATGACTTATGCCAAGAAACTTGAAGTGGAGAAGCTTAGGAAGAGAAAGAGTGGAGATTCCAAGAGGACTCGTTATGATGGTGGCTTTCAAGGTTCTAAGGGTGGCTCTTTCCAACAAGGTCACATATTCCAAGGCCAAGGATCATCTAATTCTCCAAAAAAAAAAAGATTTGCTAATGATAGGGAGCCTAGCCCTAATGCTCAAGGTGGAAATGGTAGTCTAAATTTTTTAAGGTGCCCAAAATGTGGGAGAAATCATGGTAGCAAATTCTTGAGGGGGGCCGCTCCACAACAAAATTTGTTTTATGCCCTTTAAGGGAGGCAAGGAGTGGAGGAGGTGGCCGATATTGTTATCCATATGTTAAAATTTTATGATTATGATGTATATGCTTGATTGGTTCAAGGTGCTACTCTCTACTTCATTACTCCTTTTTTTTTCTAACAAGCTTCATGTGTGTCCCGAATGGTTATGTGGATCCTTTAAGGTGTCTACCACTGTTGGTGAGTCCATTATTGCTCGAAGCGTCTATGAGGGCTGTCCCATGTCTATATTGCATAAAGTGTTTCCTTGTGATTTTGGTGAACTCGACATAGTGGATTTTGATGTTACACTTGGGATAGACTGGTTACATGCATATAATGCTTCCATTGATTATAGAACTCGAAAGGTTAAGTTTCATTTTCTTAAGGAGCCCATCTTTTGTTAGGAAGTTCATAATTCAACAGTCAAGAGTAGGTTTATTTCTTGTCTCAATGACCGAAAATTGATTTCTAAGGGTTGTATTTACCATCTTACAAGGGTTTTGGATATTGGGTCTAAAGTCCCTCCTATTGAGTAGGCTTGGGTTTTTAATGAATTCCTTGATGTCTTTATCGATGAACTTCTCGGTTTCTCTCCCGAAAGGGAGAGAATTTCGATATAGATCTCATCTCCATTACTCAACGAATTTTCATTCCTCCTTACTGTACGGCCCTGATGGAGTTAAAGGACAAGCTGAAGGATTTTTTCGAGAAAGGTTTTATAAGGCCTAGTAAGTCACCTTGGGGTGCACCGATACTATTTTTTGTAAGAAAGAAAGATACCTCACTTAGAATGTGCGTCGACTGCCAGTAACTTAATAAGGTCACAATAACGAAGGAGTATCTCTTTCCAAGGATAGCTAAACTATTTGATCGACTACAAGGGGCTACCCATGGTGGACTAGGTCCATGTCATTGGTCGGGTTGGCGGTTAGCTAAGGGTTATAAGAGGGGCATAGGTTTCTTAAAGTTAAGGGAAGGGTCGTGGAATATAGGATCACTTACAGGGAAATCCATAGAGCTAGTGAAGTATCTTAAGAGGAGAAATATTAATATTGCATGTGTTCAGGCGACCAAGTGGGTAAGTATCAAGGCTCGTGACATAGATGGATATAAGTTATGGTACTTGGGTGATTGTAGGGATAGAAATAGTATAGGTATCCTAGTAGACGAGGACGTCCAGGATTATGTGTTTTAGGTTGGGAGGGTTAATGATAGAATGATGTTTATCAAACTCGTGGTTGGTAGGCATAGGGTAAATGTAGTTAGTACTCACGCACTATAAGTAGGCCTAGATTAGGAAGTGAAAAGGCTACTTTGCCAAGATCTAGATGAGGTTGTGCGAGGCATACAAGAGATAGAAAAAATCTTCATCGGGGGTGAAATTAATGGGTATATCGGTGCAATCACTAGCGAGTTTGAAGATATTCATGGAGGCTTTGGTTTTGGCGAGAGGAATGGAGGTTGGATGTCTCTCTTGGATTTTGCTAAATCATTTGAGATAGTTATTCCGAGTTAAAATATTTTCACTCAACATAGGTTTCTAGTGATGGATATAGAGATAAAGAGAGAAAAGAAGAAGAAGGTTATTTATGCCCAATCGAGGATTAGATAGGATGCCTTACTCCTGCCCTTTCTCGAGAGATGGAAGAAAAGTTGAGAAACTTAGAGGCTTGGAGTAATGGCGGATATGTGAACAATATGTGGGACACAACTGGTGGTTTCATTAGAAAGGTAGGGACATACTTAGCACATTCCAGGAACTAAGGCATACTTTTTGCCTATAAGATCTAACCATATAGGGACCGAAGCTCCTGCTCATCCTCTTCCTCCTTGCTGCTAGCCAGATCCATTGAAGACTACTATTGGTGAGTACTACATTTCAGGGACAATATCCACCTCGCTTTCATTCTTTGATAACACTCACCTATTTTAGACTTTTATCGTTTGAGGGTGAGATCGGGAAATGTCTTGGCCCGCATTCCACTCATACTAGAGGTGTTGTTGGATATGGAAGTTTATTTATCGAGCTTCACTCCTATTAGCTTTATGTAATTTTGAAGACTTCCCTTAGTCCATTTTTCCCTTGTATGATTGTTGTATGTGGATGGATATAATGGAAATCCAAGTCTCTAAATTCCCCTATGGCATGAGTCATACTTACCCGTCCCTTAGACTTATTTGCTATGTGATTCATTCTGATCCTCTTCCCCATAACATCCCTATTGCATGAGTCTGAAGTCCCGTTTCCATTAGAAATTATGTGTTATGTACTTATTGGTCTTTTATGTTTCCGCACAACCACGGATGTGCAAATAATATGCTAAGAGGCTTGTTTGGGTCTCCTTCGGGTTTCCCATTCACCATGTCACATCTAAGTCCTATGCTTGGTGCGTGAAAAGTAGCCACACGAACTAATCGAAGGAGGTTCAAATCTACTATAGACATGTAAAAAATTATTTTAGCAATATATAAATAGTATAATTTGTCGTTAAAGGGGGTTCAGATAAAACCCTTGACGAAGGTCTAGCTCCTGCCCTAGTTACCAATATGTTATTGACAATGCACAATCTATTCCCTTAGCAATAATATATCTTTGTAGATACCCCCCATTGGGCCTTTAACATGTAATCACCTATTGTCCTACAATTTCATATTGTTGTCCACAATTGGATTGAGATACTACTATTTTCCATATGACATTTATGGCTAAATAAAAATCACAATCGCACAAACACCAACATCTTCCTTCAAACTTTGATTATTCTAGCTTCCGAATATAAATATTCCACAAACAATATGGACAAAACTGCTATATCTACCACTATTCACATCAAATGGATGATCCCTCCTTCTATCTTCTTTAAACATAACTTTGACGGTACTTTCAAGAAAAAGGAAAGGGTTGATGTTGATGTTGGTGGAGTGATGAGAAACTCTCACGGAAATTGATCATGGTATATTATCAAAAAACATATGCTATGTCCCAAACTTTGATGGAGCTAATGAAGCTTCAACATGGATTATACTTGGTTATATCTTAGAGACCAAGTATTGGATATTACAATTATTGAAATCAAATCATCCTATTTATCAGGCTGCAAATAGATATCTAGAGGTTCATGTAGAAGAAGATATAGAATTCTATGAGCTGGCATATTTTTTTGGTAAAAGATCAAACCGAGCTAGTTATATATATACAAACCACCACCTTTCAGCAAAAATTCGGACAAATAAGCGAGGAATAACCACAAACAATGTTTTTGTTAATCACAACAATTCAAAAAGAAAGAACTACTTTTTTATTTTAGTCTGTTGAAAAATAAGACATCCATTTTTTCGGTAACATTTTAATTTAAACATTCTATGGGGCATGTTTGAGGTCACAAGATTAAGCAATATTTTGGTGCATATTTTATAACTTTAATTTACAACCAAAAAATCAAAAAATCTTCTTTGATTTCTTAAACTTTGTGTCATAAGTCAAATTAGGTCATTTTTTTTAAATTGACAGAGTAATAAACTAATTATCTGTAATGACCCTCCAGGATATTTCTATAGTTTTGTTGTCTATGGAAAGTGATCTATTAGGAAAAGAAAAGGAAATGCAGTTTCTAAATGCTCACCGAGTAATTTGGAGGTTGCAGTTAAATCCTCTAAGAATGCGGGTTAGTCCAAAAGTTAAGAAGGCATTTCATGCTATGAATAATATTGGCATCTCATAAGAGAAGGTGAATCCAATATTGAAGAGCCTTCTAAGACTATATGATAAAAATTTGGAGCTTATTGAACAGGAAAATTACAGAGCACTTGTAGATGCTATATTTGAAAAGGAGGAAGCCGAGATAGCGGAACTTAATATGCCTAAAAGTGATGAAGCGCTTGAGCAGTGAGAGAAAGTTTTGAAGGAAGAAGAATTCATGAGGAGCCTGAAATACCACTAAAGAGAATTTGGTTAAGAGATCAAGAAGGTCGAGTTTTAATTTCTACAAACAATTCTAGTGCCGGTACTTCTCTTAAAAGGCTTGGAAGCAATGCGGAAGGTGCATTACCTGGACCTTGTCATCAGAACTTTCGAAAATCAAGCCTAGGGTCTAGACGTAACTGGCGAATGGGGAACCCAAAGGAACCCCAAACAAGCCTCGTAGAATATCATAACACATCCTTAGTCGTGGAAGCAATGCAAAACAATCTAAGAAACATAAATAAGGGGAATTGGGACTATGAGAGAGACTCATATTTAAATAGCTTGAATATCACAAGTAAGTCAAAGCTCAGGCATAATACATAACTTTCCCAACAGCACCTCTAACATAGGACTTAACGTGGGCTAAGACAAGCAACTAGGCTCACCCTCATAGTAAAATTATACCAAAAAGATGGATAGTCTTTAATACATAGCTTAAGAACATAGATATTGTCACCGCATATAAAGACTCACCAACTAGCTTGAATGGATACCACTAACCACGTGAAGGAGGATGATGACCAAATGGAGCTCCAGTTCTTACATAGTAACATTATGAAGGCATAGAGTATGCATTAGTATATTTAAATGTACTAAGTATGTGGGATGCAATGCAACAATAGATAGGCATCATAATCAAAATACATAATAATAACCAGTAGATAGCGTAATAACAATATGGCATGTATAACAAACTCTTAAGTAAGTGATGCTTTGCAAATCATTCATCTTACGTAGATCATAATATAAATGTGTAAAGAAGCCTCAACCGACATAACATAAGACCTTTTGGAGCAACCTTCCTTATGGGACCCCATCCCATTTCATACTAAGTGACCTTCTTTACGGGAGCCCGTCCCTTTTCAGAATAAGTGGCCCTCCTTACGGGAGCCCATCCCTTTTCGGATGAAGTAGCCTTCCTTACGGGAGCCCATCCCTCTTCAAATTAAGTAGCCTTCCTTATGGAAGCCCATCCCACTTCGGATTAAGTGGCTTTCCTTATGGGAGCCTGTCCCTCTTCGGATTAAGTGACCTTCTATACGAGAGCCCGTCCCTTTTCGAATTAAGCATTTTATAGAACTAGCTGATCAAACCATTACATTTCAATCATCATTTCATCATCAAATAATCATCATAACATTATTCAGCTCATAAGACATGCATTAGACCTTCAATTCCTCAAAAAACCATAACCGAACATTTTATCAAATACTTGGAGGGTGTGAAATGGTAGTATAAGACCATACAATTTAGAGTTGAAATCATGCAAGTAAATCCATAGTAAAACCATAAATCAATGCCTTCCAAGAACCTAATGAAATATACGTCAAAACCCCTCATCAAATCTTACTGTAGATCCAAGATTTATAGCTCAAAACATGGCAAAACAGTCACAATTTTACATAGCTTTAACATAGTTTATAGACATGTTCATACTTTCAAACTTATTTGTAGAATCAACTTTAAATCATGAAATATTAATTACAATAGGGTTTAGGCACCATGGTTTGAAGGACCCCGTGGTTCAACACCACATACCTTAGGTCTAGAGTTGCTTAGAATTGGCATTGGGAAGAATGGAGGCTTGGAAATGATCTTCGTATCCAATCTTGTTCTTAGGTTTCCTTGAAATTGAATTGGAGTTTAATGGAGACTTTTGAGAGAATTGAGAGTGTACTTGAGATGGGACTAATGAGTTGACCCTTTGCAACCTTCTTTATGTCTTTTAGGAAGGTTAAGATAGCATTGGAAGTGTAAAAAATGCATTAGAGTAAATAGCATTTACGAAAATGCCATTAGTGAACGGATGGAAAATTTTGCAAACCATTGCCCCAAGGAAGGTCCCATGGGTTGTGTCGCACTCCACGGGTAGTGTGGAGTGCCCATGAGAAGTTTCTTTGGCCAAAAACTGAAGTTGGAAATCGATTGGTAAAAGACGTCTCGTCATGACTCCAGAGGCCTCCACGGGTCGTATGGAGCCTCACGGACCGTTTCGAGGCTCGTGGAACCATACTTGGTGCTGGAAAAATGTTTCCTAGGATCCACGCCAAGGGCCACAGGTCATAGTGAGGGGACGTGGCACAACACTTAGCAAAAAACACTCTACCAAACGCCTACCATTCGTTTCTTCTACTCACCCCACGACCAGCTACACGTCTAGCGGAAAGCCACATGGCCCATGCCATCGCTCGTGCCCTATTCCTTAGGCCAAAAATTTCCTTTTCCAACTCAATACACTTCAGACGACCCGTACAAGTCACCACTTCCAGTATAGGTGCCCATGGGGCTTCACTGCGCTGGAGGGTCTTAGGAAAATGGTCATAACTCCTTCATCCGACCTCGAAATGAGGTGAAACTAAGTGCATTGGAAAGCTAACTCAAATAAGTTTCATTTGACATGTCATGGGTTACCGTGTTCCAAATGTTCTAAAAGTTATGCTACTTTAAATTTGACCCTTGCATGAACCATCACCCAAAGCTCAGCTTTTAGGGAAGTTTTGAACTAGTTTAGGTACTAGAAGTCTCCCATGAACCTAATACAACCCCAACCTAACCAAACGAGGCTTGAAACATGGATACACAAGAGCATAAAGTTACAGGGTGTCACAGTATCTTCCCCTTGGGAATATTTATCCCCGAATGCCAAAGAAATGTACACAAGGAAAGTAGTCATGAAGACTTTATCCCAAACATGAATGCAATAATGCACATAAAAATGATTTCGAAGGAAAGTTCAACATGTACATTGAAAATTCTCATAATCTTATTAACATGATAATGAATGCATGCAATGACGTAAGGGCCAATATTCGAGACTTGGAATCATAAAAAGGACTTGACATGTCATCATAATCTTGAATAGAATGAAGGAGATATGGGTATTGCTTCTCCATGCCCGCACCAGCTCCCTGAGAAACACACACAAATAGA
>JAABOM020060869.1:0-11497 GCA_011800125.2 Solanum clarkiae
GAAAGGAGCTCCGATCCATATATGATAATATCATGTAAGCATAGAGTATGCATTAGTACGTTTGAATGTACTAAGTATGTCGAATGCAATACAACAAAACATAAGCCAATATAGTCAAAATGTATAATCCTAAGGAATAGATATATAATCTCAATATGGCATGCATGATCAATGCTCATAATAAAGCACGATTGTACATCATTCATCTTGTTGTCATTACCCGGATTAGGGCCTAGACGTGACACGACGAATGGGAAACCCGAAGGGACCCCAAACAAGCCTCTTAGCATATCATACACACATCTTTGGTTGCGACAGCAATTAAACAGCAACAAGAGAGACAAAATGGGTATAAAGGGACTAAAGGGATCCTTTGATATCATAAAACATAAGGAGTCAAGCTCATAGCATAGATACATCGTAATATTCCAACCACACCTCTAAACTTAGAATAGAGCGGGGGCCAAGACACTTTCCGGGCTCAACCTGATAATTATCAAATATCAACATAAAGAAGTTTTATAAATAACAAGAGAAAGTAGATAGTATCCATAAACTTGAGGACGGACCAAGCTTATCTTTAAGATGTCAAACTAGTCACGTGGAGGGGGATAGTCAAATAGAGCTCCGGTCGCTACATGGTAACGTCATGTAGGCATAGAATATGAGTTAGTATGTATGAATATACTAAGTATGTAGGATGAAATGCAACAAAGGATAGACAACATGATGAAAATGCATAATTATAAGCAAAGGATAAGTAAGACATCAATATGGCATTCATGAACAATGCTTGAGGTAAAACATGCTCAAAAATAATCATTCTTGCATAGCTTGTTCAACACAATAAGGTGACATGATTAGATTATCCAAATACCTTATACTAGAGGATGAGACACACAACATAGTTCATAACCCCTTCATGTAGGAATTGGCCTTGTACTAGAGGGTGAGACATACCACATAGTTCATACCCCATCTAGTAGGCTTTAACATAAACCTTCACATAAGAATTCAATAATTCATAAACAACGTAGACTCATAAAACCATATATCATTTCATGATTTCAAGACATACTTTGTAGCCCACGAACATTATGAAGTCACTTGACTTGTAAACCATACAATAGACCATCAATAACTCAAGAATCCTAAACAAGACAATTTATCAAACACTTGGCGGGTATGTAATATTAGTTCAAAATCATGCAACTCAAGAGTGAAGATATGTGAGAAAAATTGATATAAATCAACCCACCATAATTAGGTAATACCCTCTTGCAAGATACATCAAAACTCATAATCAATTCGTACAATAAATCATAGCTCCATAACTCAAAATATGCATAGTTGAACAACATTTCATAAGACTCCAATATGGTTTATATTCAAAATTCATAATAAGATATACCCATAGATAAATCATCTTGAAAATATACAATTAATGTAAACAAAGGGAAGGTTGAGCACCATAGGTGAAAGAACCCAATAGTTGAAACTCACATACCTTATTCTTGGAGTTTCTTGAAAAAGGACTTGAGGAGGACTTGGGGCTTGACTTGGTTTCCTTGAAGTCCAACAAAACTTCTTGAAAGTCTTGAGAATGGATGGAGAATTTAATGAAGATTAGAGAGGAATTTGAGATTTTTTTTTGTGAGTCTTTAGGGCTAAAAACAACTAAAGAATGAGGGATTTTCGCATATATAGGTAATGGGTTCTTACCCAATTGTCCTGGAGTAAAAAAGAACTTTTCAAAAATTTTTGAACTAGTCCGCGCTAGGTCTGTGTTGCGGACTGGTCGCGGACAGCTACTGGTTTTGCGAAATTTTACCAAAAACTTTTTTCCTTGGCTCTCATAAAGTATACCTTGTAGGTACTCATTTTTCCACATAATTTTGCCCTTTGAACAAGAATATGAAGCCGAATTTGCAAAATTCTGTACAAATTGTGAGATATTAAAGAAAATATGCATCATGGGGTCTTTCCAAGCTACAAGGAGGAGTGTTTAAATATCTCTGATTTTGAGACATAAGAAAATTACAATTATGAGGCATTCCTAAGCAAATGTGGAGTGTTTTAATATCTCCTCCTTGGGAACATTCATACCCAAATGTCAAAGAAACATATACAAGAGAAGTAATCAAAAAAAATTTAGCTCATACAAGAATACAACAGTACACTTAAACATCATTTCAAAAAACTCTCAACATCGGTGTCAAAATCACCATAAAACTTATCAATTTAAACATGAATGTATACAAATGACATGAGGGCTGAATCTTAGGACTTGGAATCACATGAAGGACTTAGTTGTTATCTAAGGCTTGAATAGAGTGAAAGAGGTATGAATATCACTCTTTTACGACTGCTTCGGCTCCCCTATTGACGCTTTCATCTCACCGATTCCTCCAAAGAACCTTGATGGAAACTACATCCTTGTCTCTCAAACTTCTCATTTTCCTATCCAAGATTTCTACTAGAACCTCCCATAATTCAAATCATCCCTCATCATACCCACAACCTTCAAAGTTACCATAGCACTTGTATTACGACATACCACCTTAGCATAGACACATGGGAAAACGGAATGAACCATATCTATATCCAAAGGCAACTCCAATCCTTGTGCAACTTTTCCAATCCGTCCAACCCTATAAGGACCTATAAACCTTAACCCGATTATCAACCTTAAACACACATAGTCCATTGTGGCATCAAAAGCCACCATCTTCCCCTGGGGAGAAAACCTCCACTCTACCATCCTTCACCAAGACCTTTAACTCTATCAAGGCATAAATCGAGGCCTTGCTTAACTAGACCTCTTCAACCAAATAAGATTCGAAACCATCAAAACCACTACACCACCATTCTCAATTTCACCCAACCTCATTCCCAACCTAGTCAACCGATGTACTTCTCCAACCACCCTTTTGTCACCCCAAAAACTCCCACTCTCCATAATTAGCAAGCAACCTAACCTTCTTCAAAATTCACAACATCACCCTCGAATGATTCACAAGTTCTTCCTCACTTTTAGAAACAAACCAACATATCATCACCAAAGACCACCACAACATACCAAGGTAGGGATTAAAGACTATATTCATGAGACCTATAGACATAGTCGTTGTATTAGCCACACCAAAAAGACACTACCCCAAATTCAAAATATCGAAAAGGACATCAAGGACTCATTGACTACCGAAATTGACTCAATAGGAAGGTTCTTAGACTAAACATTCCTAACCTTACAAGATGATAAATGTAACCCTTAGGGATCAATTGGACCTTAAGATAAGAAATGAACCTATCTCTTCAACCACTCAAGGACGAGTTTAATGGGGAATTGGAATTTGACCCTAAGGGTTCTACAACCAATGAAGATACAATATGCATGTAACCAATCCATCCCAAGAATGACATTAAATCCACCACATCTAATCCAACAAAATCACAAGTCAAGACCTAAATTTAACATGACCACAGAACAATTCCATAAACCTTTCTAGTAACAATAGACTCACCAATGCGGTAGATGCCAAAAAGTCCACATAACAATTCGGGACACACATGAAGCCCACTAGCAACAAAAGGAATAATGAAAGGAATAGTGACACCTGGACCTACCAATGCATACACATCAAGATCAAAGGAAACTTTTACGTATCGATAGCAATATTGGGTTGAGCAACATGACTACCTTGACCTTGAGGACGACCCTCCTTGCCCATGATTCGAACATAAGGGAAATCAACAAGTTTATGACCTACTCTCCCATGCCCATAACACGCACTTAAATTCTTTAAGCATTTGCGGTGATGATGCTTTTCACATTTTAGGCATTTTGGAAAACTCATCCCACCATTGCCACCTTGGAACCTTGGGTTATCTATTTCATCCATAGCAAGCCTCTTTTCTGAAGCACTAAAAGACTCTTGCCTTGAAACTCAATACCTTGTTGGAACCGGTCATTCTCAAACTGAGCCCTCTTGGACTCTCTACTTCTCTTCTTCCTAAGTTTTCTCCCTCAAGTTGTTCGGCATAGGTCATGAGGTGGGACAAATCCATATCACTTATCAACATAGCGGCATTATACTCCTCATTCACCAAATTGGACACTCCTATCACAAACTTGTTCATTCTAGACCTAGGATTGGCAATCAATTGTGGAGCATATTTAGAGAGTTGGTTGAATTTGAGGCAATACTCCCTCACACTCATCGACCCTTTCTTCAAATTCATGAATCCATCATTTTGGCCTCCCTTAGCTCAAGAAGTAAGAACCGGTTGAGAAATGCCACCTTAAACTCCTCCCAAGGAATAGCATCACGATTTTCCCTCTCCATTTTCCATTGCACAAACCAAATATAAGCCACCCCTTTGAGTTGGTAGGCTGCCAACTCCACATTTTCCTCCGAAGTCACCCCATGATAGTCAACACCTTGTAGACCTCATCAAGAAACTCTTGGGGATCCTCATCTACCTTAGACCCATGGATCTCCGGTGGATTCATCCTAGTGAAGTCCCTTACCCTTGTGGGTGAAGTAAGAGCATGAGGGCCTTGGGCCCTTTGGTTAATTTGGTTGGCCATAGCATGGACCAACAGGGTGATAGCATTTCAAAATTCAACTTCGGTAGCCCCTCTATCTTGAGGAGCTTGAGGAGCGGGGTAAGCCGGTTGTCCCACAGGTGCACGACCCTTCCTTGGTCTTCCTTTTTGTAGCGGCATGATCAACAAGTAGAAGAGAAAAGAACATTCGTTAGGGGGAATAAGCCTTACCTTACAACTAAGGCACGATATCGACTATGAAGAAGTGAAACATTTCCTAAAATGCCTCTTAGCCTGCCATCATAGTTATGGCGCGCTTCACAACTATAAATAAGACTCTAGTCGATGCGGTTTGTTGGAATCCAAGGACCATTTAACAACCTAGTGCTCTGATGCCATCTTTGTCACGACCCAAACCTAGAGCCTAGACATGACACGACTAATGGAGAATCCGAAGGGACCCCAAACAAGTCTCTTAGCATATCATACACACATCCTTGGTCGCAGAAGCAACTAAACAAAAATAAGAGAGTCAAAATGGGATAAAGGGACTAAGGGAATCCGTTGATATTATAAAATATAAGGAGTCAAGGTCATAGCATAGATACATCATAATATTCCAACAACACCTCTAAACTTAGAATAGAGCGGGGGTCAAGACATTTTCCTGGTTCACCCTCATAATTGTCAAATATCAATATAAAGAAGTTTTAGAAATAACAAGAGAAAGTAGATAGTGTCCTTGAACTTGAGGACTCACCAAGCTTATCTTCAAGATGTTAAACTGGCCATGTGGAGGGGGATAGTCAAATAGAGCTTTGGTCCCTACATGGTAACATCATGTAGGTATAGAGTATGCGTTAGTATATTTGAATGTACTAAGTATGTAGGATGCAATGCAACAAAGGATATGCAATATGATCAAAATGCATAATTATAAGCAAAGGATAAGTAAGATATCAATATAGCATGCATGAACGATGCTTGAGGTAAAACATGCTCGAAAATAATCATTCTTGCATAGCTTGTTCAACACAATGAGGTAACATGATTAGATAATCCAAATACCATATACTAGAGGGTGAGAGACACAGCATAGTTCATAACCTCTTCATGTAGGAATTGGCCTTGTACTAGAGGGCGAGGCATACCACATAGTTCACAACCCCATCTAGTAGGCTTTAACATTAACCTTCACATAAGAATTCAATAATTGATAAACAATTGAGACTCATAAAATCATAAATAATTTCATATTTCAGAGCATACTTTGTAGCCAACAAACATCATGAAGTCAGTTGACTTGTAAATCATGCAATAGACCATTAATAACTCAAGAATCCTAAACAAGACAATTTATCAAACACTTGGTGGGTATGTAATGTTAGTTCAAAATCATTCACCTCTAGAGTGCAGACATATGATCGATGTAAATCAGTCCCTTAATCAATTCACACAATAGATCATAGTTCAATAGCTCAAAACATGCATAGTTGAATAACATTTCATAAAACCCCAATATGGTTTATACTCAAAATTCATAATAAGATATAGCTATAGATAAACCATCTTGAAAACATGCAATTTATGTAAAAAAAAAAAAAAGGTTGTGCACTATAGGTGAAAGGACCCAATGGTTGAAACTCGCATACCTTACTTATTGAAAGTCTTGAGAATGGATGGAGAATTTGATGAAGATTAGAGAGAAATTTGAGAGTTTTTTGTGAGTTTTTAAGGTTAAAAACAACTAAAGAATGAGAGATTTTCGCATATATATGTATTGAGTTCTTATCCTATTGAGTTCTTATCCTATTGCCCTGAGTAAAAAAAGAATTTTTTGAAAATTTTTTAACTAGTCTGCGCTAGGTCCGCATCGCGGCCTGGTCGGAGACAACTACTGTTTTCGCGAAGTTTTACCAAAAAATTATTTTCCTGGCACGGACAAATTATACCTTGTAGATACTCGTTTCTCCACACAATTTTGCCCTCTGAACAAGAATATGAAGTTGGATTACCAAAATTCTTAACGGATTGTGAGATATTAAAGAAAATATGCGTCATGGGGTCTTTCAGAGCTATGAGGAGGGTTGTTTAAATATCCCCAATTTTGAGACATAAGAATATTACGATTATGGAGCATTCCTAAGCAAATGTGGGGCGCTTCACTTGCACAATATATATATATATATATATATATATATATATATATATATGTGGGAAGTAACCTCGACTGACATAGACTAAGGAACTACAACTTAGACTCTGAGGCCTGACACCCCCTTGGTTAAGGTGACCGAGCCTGACACCCCCCAGCTAAGTGTGGTCTTCTTGCCAAGGCAAACCAAACATGATAACATGAACTAGATGGAACCACTGGTACAGCAAGGGTAATAATCATAATCCTATGGTGCCACATAGTTTAGAGACTAAAGACTTTAAATAAGCCTTAATCAGTGGTAAGTCAAATCCCACGAAATACTTAAAATAATTATAACTTTTATAACTTGTAAGAAACATGGAAATATGACATGAGTAGCTCTTGAAACATGTTTGACCTCTTGCGGTGAGCCTGACTTGAACACGAGAGTAGATCATAATCATACACGAACCCTTGCTTTAACATGAATGACTCACAAGAGGTAAAAATCTTGAAATAGGGCTTAACTTGATGCTAGTGAAATTATAGATACTTTTCATGAATTCAATACATATTTGAAAGCCCTTAATCATCATGAAGTCACTTAACTTGCAAATCATGTAATAGATCATAAATAACTCGAGAATTCTTGTCATGTTATTTTATAAAACACATGGTGGGTTCATGATACTTGTTCAAAATCATGCAATTCAAGAGTGAAGTAAGAGGAGTAAACCCAATGCAATTCAACCCACTAACCTGTGGTAAAACCCTCATGTAGGATGCCTTGAAATCCATTACAAAAGCTCATGATAATTCATAGTTTCATAGCTCAAAACATGTATAGTCTCAATAGACATAATCAATTCATGGAATAAGCTTGAAATAGATAGTCATGCATAATCAATCAAATATTTCATAAAACCCCAACATAATTTATGTTCATAATCTATTATAAGAGATACCCATAAGTAATACAACTTGAAAACATGCAATTTTCTTGAAAAAGGAAGGTTGGGCTCCATAGGTGAAAGGGACCCAATGGATCAAATCCACATACCCTAAACCTTCAATTCTTTGAAGTGAACTTGAAGTAGTCTTAGAACTTGAAATAAATCCTTGAGTTCCAAAAGTTGAGCTTGAGATCCTTAGATTTGAATAAGAGAAATGATAGAGTCTAAGAGGGGTTTGAGAGAGGGTTTTGTGAGTTATAGAGTTAAAAATAGCTAAGTATGGGTGATTTTACGTTTTAGTGGGCATAGTATGATCCCAATGCCCTTGGGCGCATAGAAAAACTAAGGAAAATGTCATACTGGTCCGCATCTAGTTTGTGACGCGGACCAAACGCGAAGGAGAACTTACACTGCTCCATGCCCAGGCCGCGTCGCGCCTGGGGCATGGATGCTCTCTGGAAATCAAAAATTAGCAAACATTATTTTTTGTTACAAGTCCTCTAAAATCTGGGTTATACCTATTTCCCACTCAATTTTGCCCCCTGATTGAGAATATGAAGTCAGATTTTCATTATCATGCATCGATTTTGATATATATAGAAATTATAATTATGGGCATTCCAAAGCACATTTTTGGACATTTCACAAGTAGGATTTATGCATATCGTGCAGTGAAATCTGGTTTGCAGGGTAAAACCTAGACATACAGAATCTTTGTATAAGTGTTTGCGGCATATATAGAGAGTGATACTTAAGTAAAACATTGTAGTTTACGTATATCCTGACAAAGAGACATTCCAATGTTCCTTGCAAGGAGTACTCGAAAACTCTTTACCCCCTTTTATCTTAGCCTCCGGTTCAATTCCTTCAATTTCTCCAAAGTCAACTCACAAAGTAAGCAGAAATTGCATTCTTCTAGAAGCACAAAGAATAAAATATCGTGTTTTCTAGAATGCAATGTAAGAATGTCACAAATTTGAGGATACAAATGATAGTGTGTAATATACAAGGTCCACTTACTGCTCATCGACAATATTAATTTCTCGACATCTATTTGAGTGCAACCTGCATATTTTTAAGAGACACAACAAAGAACAACTCCTAGAATATCTAAGAGTAAGAAATAAAGAAACATGAGCTCTTTACATAAGTATACACTAATTTAAGGTAGACATTAGCCGGGATGAGAGATGTACTAATTTCCATAGCAAGTCCTGGAGTCATTTGAGAAATACTATCAAAAGTTGTGATATTTAACTTGGTCGGAGGTAACAGTAGTTTCTCAAGATCATTAGTTGGTTTGGCCTCTTCAAGTATAGTTTTTTATCAAGTATCCAATAAAATTTATGAATTGGTCTTCCATACGAAGTAGTGGAAGCTTTCACTCTGGCAGCCGAGATCAAATATGTGTTCAACAGCACAAGTTTGTTTGCATATTGGTCAATATCATGAGCATATATAACTGCCCTGACTTGTTATAACAACAACATACCCAGTGGAATCCCACATGTGGGGCTTGAGGAGGGTAGAATGTATGCACCACTACCTCATAAAAGTAGAGTGCTTATTTTCTGGGGACCCTTGTTTGAAAAACCCATAAGCAGAATAAACTAGATATGACAAAAAGGAAATGAAAGGGAATAGAGAGAGCGACTAATGATGAAAAGCACATGATAGTATGTAAATACGATAAAAATAACACATATACGACAGACAATGACAACGCATAATATAAAACATGACTACTCCTGCTACCCTACTATGCCCCAAGGCAAGATATCCACCTAGTCCTACCAACCAATTAGTCTGCTATTCTAATTCGCGACCTTTGCTCCTTTCTATCTAAGGTCATGTACTAGGTGAGATCAAGTTTTGCCATATCTTTTTTGATCACCTCTCCTAAATACTTCTTCGGTCTACCTCTACCCCTCCATGTAACTCCCAAAACTCACCTCTCGCACCTCCTAACAGAAGCATCATTACTCATTCTTTGTACATGTCCAAATCATCGTAGTCTCACTTCTCTCATCTTATCAGCCATAGGGGACACCTTTAGCTTCTCCCGAATGGTCTCATTTCTAATCTTTATCACTCCTGGTGTGATCATACAAACATGTGCATATTCTATTGGCCAACACTCCACCCTTTATAACAAAGATGGTCAAACCACCATTCTGTAAAATATACCTTTGAGTCTAGGTCGTATCTTTTTGTCACACAATACTCCAGAGGCAAGCCTCCATTTATTCCATGTTGCCCTAATACAATATATGACATCATCATCGATATTGCCACTACTCTGGATGATGAAGAACTTCCTAAAGCACACACATATAGCATAATTATTTATATAGAATGGTATGCAATTAAGCTATGGAAAGCACCTCCATATCCTCCAAAATGAGATTCTGAAATCTTAATTTTTTCTCAGGACTTTGTCACTCTCGACTAATGTCCACAATCTAGACCTTACAAGTCCAATTGCGAGTGGCATATGTTATTCGTTCAATGTTTAATTTTAGTGCAGTATAGCCAGCAAACATTCCCTAACAGTAATATCGGAAAGAAGAGGAAGGGATCCACAATGGTTAAGTTGGAAATAAAAGATAAAAGAATGAACAGAACTTAAAAGAGCCAGCAGAGTGTGCTCACAAATGTTGTAACTATATTTTTCTTTTAAGTAAGGTATCTATCCAGACCAACATAAGTATAGCTTCCTTAAATTTCAGGTTTGTTACTGTTATATTCCTTTCTTGTTCAATTGTAGCTACGAAGATCATTTTTCTTTTGTTTCTTTCACTGGCACTTAAGACAAAAATTGATTACATACTTACTTAGAATCAAAGGATCATTCTTCTAATAATTTGAACATGACTTTCATCAAACATGTTATGTGCAAATGAAGGCCGACCTTTATCCTTGAAGGAAAATAGCAGACCATACTGTAGGATAATCGAAACACTCAAAAATAATATTATTACATTCCAATAAACATGCTCTAATGCATGAAAGTAAAATTCAAAATATTTGATGAACTTTCTTGATTATTGTCGTAAGAAAACTACTCTGTCAAAATTTTTAAAAAAAGGAGAACAGTTAATATCAATACTGAGGTAGAATCAGCGGTAATTTTTCTGATCCAAATCAGCTAAATAAAGCAAGATTCTTGTTTTTTCTCATCAATTTTCGAATCTGAGATATAGTGTTTGCACTCCTGACAATAAATTTGCTTAGAGAAAACAATTCAAGAGCACAAAGAGAATATTATCACATACAATAACTTTGAATAACCAATTTCATTGTCAAGAGTCTCTTCACACATACAAAGTTGAAGAAATCTCAGACAATAAGATAACGACGGTAAGATAAAAATCAAAATGGCATAGAAATCAAAATTATTTAACTCACAAAGACAAAGGAAAAAAAGCTCAGCAGAACCTTTAAATTTTGTTGCAGAGAAAATTACAGGTACTGATGAAGTATAATTTAAAAGCTTTTGTACAATTTTTTTAATTTATGTGTGGGAAAGAAGGAAAAATCTATGGAGAGTATATAAGCGAATATGGAAGTGGAAAGTAGTTGCCTCCCCCAACAATATAAAGAGCAGACACGTGTAATAGTACAATTTAATAAAAATTCTAGTGAAAATGGGTGTGGATGACAGCTGTTCACCTACACCCAATAAAAAGATGTAGAAATTATAGTACAACAAATGTTTCGTACTGTAGGATAAATTAGTGCAGTGTTGGTCTTAGCTTGTAGAAAATTGTAATACAACCAATGTTTCTTACTGTACAATAATTAGCGCAGTGTAGGTCTTAACTTGTAGAAAATTGTAGTACAATCAATGTTTCTTAA
>JAABOM020060870.1:0-11497 GCA_011800125.2 Solanum clarkiae
TATAAAGGGATTTGGTTTAGTATGTGTTTACGTGCCCCTATCGGGCACTGGTCACGACCCCAGGGTGGGGTGTGACAAAATAAATATGGGCATAAACAGTCGATCACAAAATAAATCAAACCCAGTATGTAGACACATAAGCGCAGGTACACCCAATATCAAATAAAACAGATGCAGGCTAATGATAGACTGGAACAATACCTGTAATAACTGCATCTAAAGCTTCTGCCTCGGGTCTTCCAGGAAACGCATAGCACTAAGCTCCTATGCCACCCTCGGTCTGAGCTACACCTTGATCTCCACCACGTGGGACCAAAGTGCCACTATCTGGAGTCCTTCCACCTCTAGTAGTTTGACCCTTGGCCTGACCCCTGGCCGATAGAATTAATACGATGGGGTCCTGAATGAGTCTGAAAGGGACACTGTTGAATCAAATGTCCTGGATCCCCACTTCCAAAACAATACCTCAGTGTAGAAGATTGTTGTCCACCGAAAGAACTACCATGGATAACATGGGTGGAACTAGAGGACCCTCGAGGCATCTGTCCACCATTGGTTGCTGCCATAGATGCATCCATAGGACCATGTCGCCTGAAGGATCCACCATTCCTATAAAAACCTCTACCTCCTGATGAAGTACCAGAAAATTGACCTGTAGTGCGAGCCCTCTTAGGGTCTCCAAACTCTTCTCGAACTAGCAATTCTGCCTCCTTGGTAGTGCTCACAATAAACTGAAAAGAAGCCCCTCACGAGCTGCTCTGAATACATAGGATCTAATCTAGAAATTCAAACCCCTCACAAATCAATGGACTCTCTCCCCCTAATTTGGAATCATGGCTAAGGCATGTCTTAATAACTGACAAAAACGAGCCTTCTACTCAGTAACTCTCATACCACATTGTCTCAAGTCCTCAAACATCAATCGGCTCTCTTCCCATCCACAACAAGGAAAGAAACTCTCCTTAAAAGAACTAGAGAACACACTTCAATCCATTGGAGGGGATCCAACTGGTCTATACCCCATGTAAGTCCTCCACCACTCCTTGGCTCATCCAGAAGTTGAAGAGCCACAAAACGAACACCACGCTGATGAAGCAAACCTACTGCATCTAGCATCTTATGACATAAGGTTAGAAACTCATGAGCTTTCTCGTTCTTACCATCCTGAAATTGAGGTGGTCTCATCTTCTGAAATCTTTCATAACTAAGTTGATCATCTGTTGTTAGAACTGCCTCTGGAGTGGTTTGTGCCCCAATAGCTGGTGCAGGAACCACTGGGGGCTGACAAACCTGATCTTGATGAACTATACCTTGATGCTGCCCTGAAGTCTATTCTTCCACTCTTACTTATGAAACTCCCTGCATACCTGTCGTACCACCACCACCCCTCAAGTGAGGTTTTAAAGAATACCCATCATCCTCGGTAGGGTGTACAGAAGTAAAGGCGCAACTGTAGGCTTTGGAAGGGTCTGATCCTCATTAATCTCTATCTGCAGCTCTGAATAACCTCTCAAAGATAAGAATAGACATCTTCCTACTGATCCTCAAGACTCTATTTAGACTTAGCTTGTACATACGTGAGACCTATGAACCTAGGGCTCTGATATCAACTCTCACAACCCAAAAATGGGCATGATGGCACATGCTTAATCATACTAGAATAAGTTAGCCTTAACCCAAAGGGAAAATAGACATAACGCATGGAAATAATCAAATAGAGTAGATAACTAAAGCTGAAAAGTTCCATAAACTTAAATATCATCCAAGGATTGGTTGTCATGTGTACAAGCCACTATGAATACAGAAAATTCAAAGAAATACAAGTCCAAACTATCTTTCTTCTCTAATAGAACAATGGGCAAAAGAAATCAGGAACAAGAGAGCCAGCTATATGACAACAGCTACCTCTCTAAGTCTCCTAGGAAGCCTCGGATGATCAAGGAAAATACTATTCACTGTCCGAGCTCACAACCTACACAAGTGTAAAAATAAGGGGTGAGTACCAAATACATCGCGGTACCCAGCAAGTCAACTAACAAAACAAAGTAAGCCTAATAGAATACACAAACTCCTTTTATCCCAATCGACCTCCATGACTACAATCTGCACAGAAAGTCAGTCCAGCCTAGCAATACATAATAATAAAGATAGTATTTCACAATATCAAAATTCTAGAGCACAAGCTACAACTCACAAAAGATAACACAAACAATTATAAGAATGACATCATGCTATGCAAGAATATGCAATGATGAGATGCAATGTTTATGCAATAATCACCAACAATGACCTCGGCATCACATCATCACTGATAATATCTCAACATAAAATCATCTCTGGTAAAGACCTCGGGATAATATTATCGTCAGCAAAGACCTCGGCATCACAAAAGATTTCAACATCATAATTTCACCGGCAAAGACCTTGGCATCATAATATCACAAGTAAATATTTCAACATCATAATTTCTCCAGCAAAGACCTCAGCATCATATCTCGGCCGGTAAAGACTTTGGCCCCAATTGTTATCATCTTACTCATATGCATATTCAAAATCGATGCAAATAAGTATGACATGGAATGAATGCACGTGAGATGATTTCCACAAACAAAACCAATCATAACCATCAACCACAACATTATATCCCAAAAATGTAAAATTCTCATCACTTGATCACATTTTTTAATTCAAGTAACACAACAACTCACATTTATATCTCAATCACCCCGTTTCTTATAATATTAGAATATTTCATGTATCACATGTACGAGAAAAGATAATTTGAGAATTCTCTGAGAATAACAAAGTTTTGAAAGTCCACTTGCCTTAGTCGAATCACAATCAATCAAGCACTTGAGCCTTTCCCTTTTGAATGGAATCCGTAGTACCACAATCTAATAAAATAATAATCACTATAAGACTTCAAACTAAAATATTCATATTATTATATGTCTAGCCTAGGCCCAAAAACTAACCAATTCCATAGTCAATTCCAAAATTCAAGCCTAAGGTTTAATTTGAAATCCTTCTATATTAAAACAAAACATGTATGGTTATGTATATACATTCAAGGATGCCTAAACGAAGAACCAACAACACTGGCGACGTTTCAAGATAAAAGGGAAGGGATATAATAGGATATTTAATAATCCAACATTGTCATTACTATCCAAAATGAGATGGTTATACAGACTGCCAATGATAATTACTAATATGTGTCATACACACAAGTTTATCTAGATTCCCATAATAATTTGCAGAGTAGTAGTAGTGTACTTATATATGTATAGAAAACATATATAAACTAATGATGATCCCAAACTTGGTAAACTTTTTCATTTACTAGAAAAACTAAAAAATCTTTATATTTTCTCATGAAGGCTTACCATTGGACCATTATTGCTTTTCACTCACTGTTGCCACCATTACTCTACCACTAGTTGTCTTTAAAAATTAAGAATACACATGGTGCAGGATAGCAAATGGAAAGTTTCTATTTGGTTTCATTCATTCAATATATATCTCTATCCTCTAAGAAATAAAATTTCATAGAATAATATTAAAGATTATTCACTATATATTACTATATAAAAGGACCATTGATTCACTAACCTGAAAAGTTTTAATGGAGAACCTTCAATATGTCGTCCAAATCCCCCCCTTCTTTATTTTCTAACTTGATTAATTTGCTAAAGAAATGATGTATATGGTCCGATATGTCTACTACCCTAAGCAATAAAAATAATTGTCTAGTGGGTTTCTCTTTTCTCAAAGATAATCCTCTAGTAGTTTCCATTATTAAATATAGGATATTTTAATTTATAGTCAACTTTCAACTAGTTTTTGTCTTCCTATCAAGATATGCAGCCAACAAATCTTGTCCCCATACCATTAATAAATCTAGAAACACATTGCATAATTACTCTCCCACTAATCATAAAACAAGGAAAAGAGATTCAACTAATTTTGTCCCCCCATTACTTAATATTAATTTACAACCAACAGGTTACGTAAAATAATTCATAGTCTTAGTTATCGAAATATTTGCTAAAACTTACGAGAAGAACATTTTAAGAAAATAATAGGACAAATTCTCAAAATAGTCTGACGGGTCGTTGCAAAGACTTAGCCACAATAATCTTTATTAAACAAAATTATATATATTATGTTTAGGATAACATAAAATATAGACGTTAAATCAAAACAATGTCTAAGTGATCTATAATATTATTTGATTAAAGATTAGCCACAACATCTTTAATTGAATAAAATTATAAAAGTTGATCACATAAATAAAATTTAGACATTAAATTGTGATTAATCATGCATGATATACTAATTTAATTTCTTTGTTATTAAATTTCATGATTAATTAAGATAAAATATTAAATATTTTTTATAATTACCCACAGGAATTATGAATGGGAGTTTAATAGTTTTATCATAAAGATAGAATATCTTGCTTGTAAAGTCATAGTTCTATCCTAATGTGTGAATCTAATTAAATTAAAATTTTAGCCCACAAGCAATTTTTATGTCAATAGATTCAATTTTACTTGCCTCAAATTTATTAAGCATGTATATATATGTTTTGCAATTATGCAACCTGCAAATTTCTCTAATATTTGTGATATTCTCGCACTCAATGGTGAGAACTATAAGATCTGGAAGGAGAGAATTATTTTTCATTTAGGATGTATGGACATTAATTATGCTATTAGAAAAGACGAACCACCAATTAGTGAAATCAACACTTAAGATGCGGTTGCTCTTTATGAACAATGGGAACTCTTTAACCGTTTGAGTGTTATGTTCATTAAGACCAACATCTCTGCCGGTATTCGTTGTTCTATCAAATAGCATAATGATGTCAAGGCATTACTGAAGGCTATTGATGAACAATTTGAAACTTCAGATAAGGCACTTGCTAACACCTTAATTATGAAATTCTCATCAATGAAGCTCACAAGTGTGAGAGGTGTGCGTGAGAACATCATGAAAATGCAAGCTCTAGCGGTCAATTGAAGACTTTTGAGGTTGAAATGTCTGAAACTTTTCTTGTGCACTATATTTTGAATACTATGCCTGCACAGTATGGTCTCTTCAAGATCTCTTATCACACATATAAAGATAAATGGTCTATTAATGAACTTATGATCATGTGTGTTCAAGAGGAAGGTTGACTACTGATGGAAACAGGAGAAAGTGCACTCCTGACTACTCATGAAAAGAAGACCTCTCAAGCCAATAAAAAGAGAAAAGTAAAGGCACCACTTGAAACTAACATTAAGAAAGAATCCCAGCGTCGATTCTGTAAAAAGAAGGGGCACATAAGATAGGATTATGTTACGTTTCAACGATGACTTGTTTAGAAAGGTACTTCAATTTACCTTATTTGTTATGAAGCTAACACGTGGAGGATTGATTCTACTTCTACAATCCATATTCTGAATTTCTTGCAGGATTTAAGAAATCAGTGGAAGCCAGTGGGAGCTGAGAGAAAAATCTATTCTTGAAACAAGATGCAGTCACATGTGAAAGTTATTGGAACATGCAATTTAGTTCTAAGTATTAGTTTTGTTCTAGAGTTAGAAAAGACCTTCTATGTTCCTAATTTTTGTAGGAATTTAATTTTGGTATCAAGACTTTTACCTTTGGGATACTCCTTTTTTTTTGGAAGGTGATTCCAAACTATTTTACAAATCCAAACTTATTGGATATGGTACATTATCTGATGGTCCTTACTCTCTTAATTTATAAAATGATTCCACCCATAATGTTATGCATGTCCAAGATGGCACCAAACAATGTGTTATGAATGAAAATTCTTCTATCTTATAGCATTAGAGATTGGAACATATCTCCATAGACAGAATTAAGAGATTAGTAAATGATGGAGTACTTAATACTTTAAATTTTATCGATTTCGATACTTGTGTGGGTTGTATTAAAGGCAAGCAAACCAACAAGCAAAAGAAAGCTGCCAACAAGAGTTTAACTATAGAAATAATACATGTAGATATATTGTCCAGATATAGATCCATATGGTCAAAAATATTTTATCACCTTTATAAATGATTTCTCACGATATATGTATCTCTGCATGCTTCATAATAAGAATGAAGCATTAGAAGCCTTTAAAATGTTCAAGGTTGAAGTAGAGAAACAATGCGAAAAGCAAATTAAGATTATGAGAACTAGTAGAGGTGGTATGGACAAGCACATGGTCCATTTGCTGCATTTGTTCAATAAAATGAGATTGTTGCCAAATACACCATGCTTGGTTCTCTAGATCAGAATGGTGTAATAGAAAGAAGAAACTAAACATTATTAGACATAGTGCATAGTATGTTGAGTATCTCAAAGCTACCTAAGTCCTTGTAGATTGAATCGATTAAGAAGACACTGTATATATTAAATCGAGTTCCAACCAAGTTTGTCCCAAAAACACCTTTTGAATTGTTTAAAGTTTGGAAACCTAGCTTGACACATATACGCGTATGGGGATGTCCATTAAAGTAAGAATCTACAACCCACAAGAAAAGAAACTGGTTTCTAGGACCATTAGTGGACATTTCATTGGATATGTCGAAAGGTCTAAAGGATACATATTCTATTGTCCATCTAACAACACTAGGATATGGAATCACGAAATGCACAATTTCTTGAGAATGACTTGATTAGTGGGAGTGATCAATTTCACAATACTATTTTTGCAAGGGATCGACCTTCCACTTCAAGTCAAAGATTGATTGTCATTCATAATTCCCCTCAAGCATAATTTTGTGTTGAACAACCAATCAATGAGATTCCACAAGTTGCAAAAAATATTTTTATAGATTAAAACGTTCAAGTAATTCCTAGAACTCTTGAACAATCAGTTGAACAACTTGATCCACAAGAAAATGTTGGTGCAACATTAAGAAGATCTATTAGAGAAAGAAAATCAATAATTATTAGTGACTTTGTTATATATTTTCAAGAATCTAATATTAGAGTAAAAAATGATCTTGAGTCTTTTCACAAGCCATGAATCGTAAAGAGTCTGAATTATGGTATAATGATATGAAAGAAGAGATGATTTCCATGAAAAGTAATGAAGTTTCGAGTCTTGTCGAGTTTCCTAATGGTGTTAAAGCCGTCGGATGTAAATGGGTCTTTAAACTAAAAAAGACTCATTAGGCAACATATAAAGATATAAAGCAAGGCTTGTTGGTAAAGGATTCACTCAAAAGGAAGAAATTGACTACACGGAGACTTTTTCTCCTATGTCTAAAAGGGATTTCTTGCGATTATATTCGCATTAGTAGCGCATCTTGACTTAGAAATATAACAGATGGATGTGAAAATCGCATTTCCCAATGGTGATCTAGAGAAGGAGGTTTATATGAATCAACTAGAAGGATTCTTCTCTAGTAATGGTGAGCACTTGGTATGCAAGTTAAAGAAATCCATATATGGACTAAAACAAGCCTCCTGTCAATGGTATTTAAAGTTTTATAACGTTATCTCTTAATTTGACTTTGTTGTTCGTCAAAGCCCTAGAGCCTAGAAATCCTAAAAGTCACTTGCACTTTTTCTTATTGGACGAGCTAACCTAATGAGCTTCCCTTCTACTACCAGAAAAAGAAGTTTACCAACGCCTATGCCTACATATTCCACTCTTCCTATCCTCGATTTCGAAATGGAAAGGCTTGGTTGAAGCCTATGACTGAGCTTCACACTATGTCTTCTCCATGACCTTCCTGGGGAATGGGTGTCATAGGTCCACTGGAATAGGAAACGATCGATTACTTCACAAAGTGTCTAGAAGAAGCCTATTATATAAGAAGCATGACATTATGAGGAGGAGATCCTTCAGATAGTTAGATTCGCCTAACTTCATATCCTCTAAGCGCTCGTAACTATCCGATGATAGGAATATTATGGATCAATGTATATACCAAAAGTTTAATGGGAGTAAAATATATTTCTTGGTTCTATATTTGGATGATATCTTACTTACATCCAACGACAAGGGAATGATACATGAGGTGAAACAATTTCTCTCCAAATATTTTGACATGAAAGACATGAGTGATGCATCTTGGCATTGAGATTCATCGAGATAGACATCAAGGTATCTTAGGTCTATCTTAAGAATGCCATAACAATAAAATTTTAGAGAGATTTCAAATGAAAGAATGTTCACCAAGTGTAGCTCCCATAGTGAAGGGTAACAGGTTCAATTTGAATTAGTGCCCGAAGGACGATCTTGAGAGGGAGCAAATGAAGGACATTCCATATGCTTCTACTGTTGGAAGCTTGATATATTGTTAGGTTTGTACAAGACCTGACATAACATTTGTTGTTGGAATGTTAGGAAGATATCAATAACAGGATCATTAGGAAACTAGAATTTAACCGTTCAAGATCGACAATCAACCGAGGCATGGCAGGCATGAAACAAATCCATATCAAGGATTATATCAAAATCAACCGTCTCCAACTCAACCAAATCAGCAAAAGTGTCCCTTAATGAATAGATACCACATAGTTTTTATAGATTCTCTCGGCTCGAATAAACTTACCAACAGGAGTAGAAACAGAAAATGGTTCAAGTAAGGACTTAGGGAGAATCTCAAATTTACTTGCCACATAAAGAGATACAAATGCCAAAGTAGCACCAGGATCCATCAAAACATAATAATCAAGAGTAAATACTCAAATCATACCCGTAACAACATTTGGTGCATCCTCTTGGTCCTGTCTATTCCCCATTGCGTATAGATGATTTGTCTCTCCGCCTAGTACTGATGCAACACCTCTTTGGCTAACCCTTGCTGGTGGTATTGTGGTAAAGAATAGGGCCTTATTGCTCCACATAGGACACTCCCTCTGAAAATGACCCAGCTGGACACACTTATAGCAACCATTC
The DNA here is from genome assembly GCA_011800125.2 of Solanum clarkiae. NCBI lineage: Eukaryota > Viridiplantae > Streptophyta > Magnoliopsida > Solanales > Solanaceae > Solanum > Solanum clarkiae. The sequence continues at coordinate 8,918 of JAABOM020060870.1, forward strand.
CCTCCATCTTTACATTCTCCCAGATGCATTTTGCCATATTTCCCGCAAGGTGTCCTCCCATTAGAGCTAGGAGTCACACTAGATTGCGAACCCTGTACCCTAAAATTTGGCTGGCCTTGGGACTTTTGATCATGCCTGTGATTCGGAGCTGGTGTACTAGTTGAATATGGTGCATATCCCGAGGTCCTCTTTAGAAGTAGGACTTATCTCCATTGCGCTACTTGTTATGGCTGGGCTCAGGCCCTGTTGACCTAGCCTTCTTACTCAGATGCTCCTCTATATCCTTCTTCTTGTCCTCCTCAGTTTACTGGGCATAAACTATTAATCTAGAAATATCCATATCCGGAATTAGCAATGCCGCCTTGCATTCTCTCTTTACATGTTTACCTAATCCAGATGCAAACTTCCTCATTCTTGCTCTCATATTCGGGACCATCTCTGCAGCATACCTAGACAACTAGATGAATTTCAAGCTATACTCCTTCATCGTCATCCCTTCTTGCTTCAAGTTTACAAACCTTTCAACCTTTGCCTCTCTCAACTCCTGAGTGAAAAAGTGATCGAGAAAGGCACTTTCAAACTCATCCCAAGCAGAAGGCTCAGCATCCTCACCTCGACTCTCTTCCCACTTATTGTACCAAACATTGGACACATCCTTGAGCTGATAAGCAGCAAGCTCAACTCCCTCAGTCTCGGTGATGTGCATGGTTTTCAACACTTTCCATATCTCGTCAATGAAGTTCTGAGGGCCCTCCTCAACTTTTGACCCAGTGAAGACAGGTGGGTTCATCCTCAGAAAATCCCTTAACCTGGAAGCAGTCATGGGCTCTTGATAGCTAGAGCTAGGAGCTAGTGATACTTGATTCCCATTCTGAACAGCTGCTAAATGGGTAAGCATAGCTATGGCTCCTCAAAATTCGGCCTCTAAAGTAGTAACAGGTGGAGCAGTAGGTGTCACAGGAACATTAGTGATCCTGGGCGGTTGGCCTCGACCCCTCGTTTCCATTTGGGGAGACACCTCTGAAGTAGGGTTCTTGGTAGTGTAGCTGAGACATTTCTCTAGGTTACTACACGTCTTGGAGGCATGATCTACATTCGCGTAATGCACGAGTCATAAAAGAAATTTATAGAGTTTTCAACTCTATCGCACGAACTCAATTCACAAGAAAGGGTAACAATTCCTAATGTCATATGGTTTCCTGTTTATGAAATGTGGTGCACATCACACACATAAAAAAGACTCTATTAGACATGACTTCATAGACTCCCTAGGACTCTTGAACTTTGTGCTCTGATAACAAGTTTGACACGCTCCAGGAGGGTACCCTTGGCATGGCTGGCACGCGATGACTATTGCTAGCCTCCAAGCGAACCACTTGGCCTCATCGTCACATCTTACTCAACAGCGAAAGAAAATAACTTAAATAGATACAGTATTATTAATGAAAACTTGCTCAAAGTTTCAAAGGACAAGGTTTTGAAATTATACAATACTTTTAGCAAATCACTCACTCAACGTCTATGAAGCCTCTACTCAACAATCCAGATGGTGCCATGACAGGCCATAGACACCTCAAATAATATAGCACTCAATAAAAGACTGAAGATTAAAAAAAGGTTTCTCCAGAATATAAGGAGAGCTCACCAACTCTGAAGTGCACGATATGGATCTCAGCGGTGCATGGACTGAAGTCCTTTATCTCCAGTTTCGACATCATAAAACGATGCAGCACCAAAGGCGTCACTATGTGGAATGTACGGTAAGTCCAATGAATCCAAAATAAAATAAAATAAAATAAAATAAAATAAAATAATAATAATAATAATAATAATTATTATTATTATTATAATAGGCTTAAAAGTACTCACCTGAAACACCTAAACTCATGTTCAACTCAGTATAACAGTTTAGAACATTTCATACATTCAACTCAGTATGAATTCTGAACTCCTGAACTCATGTTCAACTCAGTATAATAGTTTAAAACATTTCATACATTCAAACAATATATATCTATATAGTGAAAGTAAACTCAAGTTTGTAAATCTCATGTTCAATCAAAGTTGCTTAGGAGTTTCTCTTAATCGGCATACCTTCCACCACCATAAGTTAGGTGATGTACAACGAATCAGTATTGTTGTCACCCCCATCCTATACGTGCCACGGCATAGGATGATCAACTCTCTCTTGGATCCAGGGTAAATGTCCACTTGCGAGACAAGTCACCAGAATGATATTGTATGACTATCCTATGCTGGCAAAGTAGTTCTAGGGGTTAAAGTAAAAGTATAATTGCTCCCAGCTCGGTACTCGATAATCCTCCGAAGACTTAAACATGCTCAAATCATCATGTAACTCAATTCTCAATACTCAATCAATCAATTAATCCTCAACCTCATAGAGTTATCTCAATTCGTCTTAAAGATTCCACAATTCATTCAATCACATACAAGTACTCAAATATAGTCAACTCAACAATCATGTAATTTATCATGCTTGACACAATTCAAACGGTCATTTGGACTCTTTTAACCTTACTCATCATGTTATGTAAACAAGTTTATAATGTAACATGTTTT
>JAABOM020060871.1:0-11494 GCA_011800125.2 Solanum clarkiae
CTAACTGTTGGAATCATTTTTTCCATTGCTATTTGATACATTTCGGTCATTAACATTAGTGAATTAGGTGAAAGTGCCTAGCGAGGAAAGGCCTCGTTTTGGTCCTGTAGAATGAATGTGAAAAGCAGAATCATCAGAATCGTATGATTCAGATACCTGACGAAATGAACAGATAAAAGATCGAGATAGCCGGGATGACCTATTTCAAGATCACATGATCCACCTATTTGTCCGCTTGGGAGGGCTAACTCGGATAGGTCAGAGTCGAGAAAGATTTGAGATTCCATAAGTAACTTAGTGCATGCTTTCTAAGAAGGGCTTGGAAGAAGAAAATGAAATAGGAACAACCACGCTGGTTGGAAGCGCCCGTTTGAAGTGGCGAAGGCCTATGCTACAATAAGCAAAAAAGTCGGTTGAGGTGCGAAGCAAGTCACTTAGTCAAACTAGAAAACTCTACGAATGGGTTGATTAACAATTCACAGACGAAAAAATGGCAAAAAAGAAAGCATTCACTCCTCTTTTCTATCTTGCCGACTGGAGCAACCTTTGAAGGCGCTCGGCCTTGTTCACCCTTTCAGCTAAGTATCCCGCTTTTTCCTTGAGGGGAGTCGAGATTCAAAATATGTGGGCCTTCATCGCCTTAAGGCAATCTATCCTTCCCGACTCGATAGGGTTTGCAATCAGACCCCTCTCCTTTCTATTGAAGAAAGAGAAAAATAGAATCTATCAGACTCAGATGGGTAAATAATCAAATTGCCATCCTTCCTTTCGGAGTAGTTTAAAAATACTATGATAGCTCCATTGCTTAATATGTTTATTTTTTCTTTTTTTTGTGTTACTAAGTTTCAAGACGTTCATTGAATCCTTCACGATGTTTTGGTGGCAGGTACTAGTACATCGGAGCCTTAGAGAGCCGCTGGACTCCAGACAAGCCGTTACGAAGCGCCATCAGCCTTGGAAGAAGAAAATGAAATAGGAACAACCGCGCTGGTCATAATAGATCAACTTTCATGCTAGTTCTTGCTCCATCATGAAAGTTTCATTTCCGGGAAGGACAACGTACTATGATACTTTCCACTTTTGCAGGAGATATGACATCATTCCTTGCCTGCACGACGCTTGTATTGCTCTCCCACAACCCACCCCGTTTTCACGGTTTAGGCAGCTCCCATTTCGCCCACCGCTACTACGGGAATCACTTTTGCTTTCTTTTCCTCTGGGTTTGACGTATATAGATATAGTGAGTGTGCGTGCGGGGTGTAGGTATACCACTTACGAGAAAGAACTGGTATCCCAAAAACGTCCGGGTCAAAATATGGCTTTCAAATTAAGTTCCGAATTAGTGGATGCTGCCAAAGGGAGTGGCGATGCATTGAACCTATATTTGCTTAATGGATACAATCCACCCTGGGATGGGAGTCTGGGACTGCCCTACGCGCAGGCAACAGCAGCACCGGCTCTACGAAGTCAGAATCGAATCTTTCTGTTGGCTTTCCCAATTCATTCGTGAATAATAATTCAAGGGCGTGAAGCGAGTACTTCTAGCTGCTTCGCCTGCTTCTTATTATGGTGGCTATGTGATATACCATCGAATTGGATCTTAGAGAAGTCTCGGTCTTCGTCCACACCTAGGACAGGGAAGAGGCAATGAAATCGATGAATGAATGAGGGATTTAGATCAATTTGTCTTTATTCAATATAATTATTGAAAGGATAAAGCGGAACAGACGCTTCTCGCAAACAGCAACTATCCATAGCGAGAGAGATCTCTTGTCTTTGTCGCCTACCTCTCAATAGAAATAGAAATGAGCTTTTCTTCAAAAGATTATGCAGGCCCCCGACAACTAGGCGGCTAGCTTCAAGGTCTCTGCAAAATTTACTGAAGGAAAGGTTGGTCATAAATTTGGAGAGTTTGCTTCTACACGGAAACAAAGACCTTCGAGAACAAATATTGGACCGAGAAGAAAAAAGGGGAAAAAGTAAAGTCTAAGCGCATATGGCACGAAAAGGAAATCCAATTTCGGTAAGACTTGATCTGAATCCTAGTTCAGAAAAAAGCCAACCATAGCAGAATGCAATCAAAGCTTTCATCCTTGGCCGCTCCTTCAAAAAGCCACGGATGTCTCCGCACCCATCCACAAGACATTACTAGATGGTAGCTTTGTACAGTTGAGATCAGTTAACCTTAAGCTCTGATATCACCTTGTCACAATCCCATCCCAATCATGATGGCTCCTGCTAGATCCCACCTACAGAAAAGCCAATTACCCGACCCCCAGGGTACCTATTCTAGATTTCCAGTCCAAACCATAATAAATATGACAATATACCTTTCCGAAACTTATCCAGAACCTGAAAGTCAACTGTACAGAGCTACAATAGACACAAGGACATATCATATGATCATAATATAATACAAAATCAGAGTGCCTCTACAAATACATAACACTACTATACAATGCCAATGTTTGGATAAAAAAGATGGTCATCAATAGGAAGGAGAATGTGAAGAAACCAGATCTGTCTATGCTCACCAAAAGTCTCCTGAGTGCTCCAAAGTCCCCCAACTCAGCTATCATGGCTCGTACCTGGACTTGCACTATGCGAAGATGCAGAAATAAGGGTGAGTACCAGAAAAGGCACCCAGAATGCATCATCGGCTGACTGAGTGAAACAGTAAACATACATAAAACCCAAATATAATGAAAATTGCAACAATGTAGCAAAATGAACTCATATCAAGGCATAGACATGTTTGGAAATCCTCAAACCACCTCTTAGATAGCCAAGGAGATGAACAATGATAACTGAACCAACATAAGTGATGAACATCGACACCACTAGCGAACACTATGTAGGCTTATACCACAATGGCCCTCAATTGAGGAATAGTGTCGTACGCGGGTGCAAGACTCTATTATCTATGCGTGTATGCCTATTGAGCCCCCATAAGACCAGAAGGTACACCCATGCATAATTAAGGTGTGATAAAGCGAGTGGATCCACGGGTAAAGGATTGGGTCGTGGCCCCAAACATCACAACAGTAACCAGGTCCCCAACCCATCATAAGTAATGTCATACGGGGATTGGAACCCCTAATATCACCCGAGGACTCTAACCCTTGGGTATTCTGACCTAGCCTCTGTTGGGCAGTCAGTTAGCGCCAAGTGGTCTGACCATAAATATATCGGTGGGACATATCCCCCGCGGGAGAAATAATTCCCTTGGCATACTAGTAGTGTGTCATCATAAAGTATTAATCATGGGGCCCAGCCCCATATACCATCAATCATGGGGTCCTTGACCCAAAACTTAGCTAGTGCTCAGTCCTCAGAATCTGTATCTGCCACCTGGCATCAAAGTTATGTCTACTGGGACATAAGTCAACGGGGAGCATCACCAAGGACCCAGACTCTACAAATGTGACCATCGATGCTCAACGATAACGAGGAGCGTCATCTGGGATGAGATGTCAATAGTCTCTCACTCAACCATTGTATCCAGATCCGGAACTCTAGAGTCATATCATGTCTAGAGTGAATGTAAGCAACGATAATTTCATCATGCCCAGAGTGAACATAGGTGACGATATTCTCAACCTAGGTATCCCACAGTCTTAATCCGACCCACATAATCACAATCACTACCTTTCTCATATGCAACAGATACCCCAGCATCATATGAAACGAACCAATGCACAATAACTGTCAGTAATACACCAAAGTATATATATCACAGATCACTGTAGAATCATGCCACACCAAGGCCAAGTATACCATAACCTCATCAATCACAAGTTCCTAGCGTAAACATAGATCATTATGGCAAATCAAAAATATTCGAGATACCCAAAATGATCTGAGTCGTACCTATACCAGAGTCAAGCCACAGTACAACATATAAACAATGCACAGTCCCTTGGTCATCATATCTCAGTAGAAACAGGCTATACACAATCATACAAGTACGAGTCAAGTCAGAACACATATCTATCTCAGAACACTAGCCCATATTCAACCCGTCCTAGGACTTTTCTCTGTATAAAGTAACTCATAGGGCAGCATCGGTATAACCTAAGCTAAGACCCAAGAGGCCAGATAAACGGAAGCAGGTCACCTACCCAAAATCATATTGAAGCCCAGCTGTTATCAAGGATTTCTCCCAAGTCAACCATATGTTTGCCCACTGATAATGTGCCCTTCTTTAAATAGGATGCTAGTTCCCAGGACTAACCCACATAGACAGTTTTACATCGCAGATAACCCCAGGAAGTGCATAGGATATAGCCTGCACCGAGCTACCAGGGTCACACTCTCTTTTCTAATCCGCCAGTGGCTCAGTAGCGACACTTCTCGTACCACAGAGTGTAAAGTTCCCTTAGGGGTGCATTATACTTGTCCTTAGCATGGTGTGTATCTCTAGTCACTAACCAGTAGCACAAGTACATAATAGATAACAACAGTATACATGATCATATAACCCACAGGGCAATACCGAATAATGCTTAAAAGATATAGGTAACCACAGCCACATCATGAATATACATACCAACCAGATATGGATACTAGATTCAGTGCAGAGGGTAGCATGTAATCACAGGTCAACCTCAATAGCTAGTATATTCCGATAGCATCAGGCCACACACATATACAAGCAAGAGTCAAGCTCAGTGTATATACCTGTCGCGTGTTCACAACTCCAGCCAACCCCTTTCAGGCCCTTTCGTAGTCATATAATGTAGAAATCGAGGTAATATAGCAGCTTCAGCCAACACAATCCTCAATACAAAAACTATTGTCCTATACTATATGATGGATTTATGATTAATTATTTCATTGTTAAAAAATAGAGATGTACATATCAACAGATGTGGCAACTAAATTATGACAAAATATTTGACCGTTAATGGGATTTGATGATGAAATAACTTATAAAATTAGCGATGAAAATTGCTATTTTAATGATAATTTTTTGTCGCTAATTTTGCCAACAAAATATGTTTCGTCACAAATCCATCGCTAATACCACTGATAAATTTCATTTTTTTTGGTTGCTAAATGGTTACGTAGGCTAATAATACCGATGGATGATATTTGATTGTTATTCCATCAGTAAACCAAAATAGCGACGAAATATGTTGTTTAGCAATGGATTTTGTCCATCGCTAAATGCTATTTTTTCGTAGTAACAGGAGTTGATCTCCTAGTTTGATGTTTTTCATTGCCAGCACACTCTTAGAGAAGCCAACCGCACTATAGACCTACTTGCTAAATGGAGCCACAGATCAATCAACCCTCAATAATGCTACATTCCCCAGCACTTGCCAAAACCTGTCACAGACCCTTATTAGACGGAGAAGCATAGAATGGTCAACTTTAGAAGAAGAAAGATGATGAGAGTTTAGTATCCTCCTTGACTTTCTACCTTGCGGATGTATACACCTCCTCTATACCGTCTTGGGCAAGCCTGGCAACGGTACCGATAATGGAACTGTTGAACCGGCACTTATCGAAATCAGGTCGATACCGACATTATAAGTACAAAATCCAGCTGGAACTGGACTGGTACTAGGACCTGCCTTACCGATATTTTGTAGGGGCCTCGTCCCGGTCCGGTAGGAACCATATCCAAACCGACAAACCAGATAGTCCTATTTTTTATTAATAATTGGTTAAAGTTTGAAGTTGTAAAGTTTAAAATTTTTAAAAGTTTAAAGTGTAAAAAACTCAATTCTTAAATATATAAAATTTTTGTAGGTTTGAACTTAAATTTTAAAATAATCAAAAATATAATATTAAACTTTAAAAAGTTTTCTGAAGTTAGTTTGAGTTTTAAAGTTTAAGTTTACCAACTAACTATACTTTAAAGTTTAAACTTTAGAGTTTAAGTATTCAAGTTTTTAAGGATATATATTATCAAATATATAAGTTTAAACTTTAAATTTAAAGTTTAAGCTTTAAAGTTTAAGTTTTCAAATTTTATAAGTTTAACTTAAACGTCAAAGTTTAAAGTTCAAACTTTAGACTTTAGAGTTCAAAAATTTGAAAGTTTGAAGTTTTGAATATTTTATTTTGTATGTAAAAGTTTTAACTTTAAAGATTTGAGTAGAAAAATATATATGTACAGAACTTTTAGACTTATGTAAATAAGTAAATTAAAGATAAAAATTTAAAAAATACGGTGAATAGTCTATAATTTTACTATGTTATACTTTAAATTGTACAAATATTAGAAAAAAACCTAATTTATGCAGTCACCTCCTAGGAAGGGTTCTGTTTCAATTAGGTCTTATTATTGTCATATACTAATATATTACACCACAATGAAAATCTTGTCTAAGTGATTCTAATATTTCTAATGTAACATTTTTCGGAATTGGTTATTGAGCTTGTTCCTCCAGAAAATCCAGGTCGTATTCAGTTGATTCCGAGAAAATAGTATCTATATTGGTTCAAATTGAGCTAGCAAAGTTGGACACCATCCTCAGCTCCGCATTAATCTAATCTTTGAAAAAAATCAAAATTTTCAAACTATTTGTCGCTAGAGAATATCTATAGTCTCCTATTTGGAATCTTGGTGCATTAAAAGCACCTTTTGAAATCACTGACAATGCTTAAATAGCTAGCATATCATAAACCACCCACTGAAGTTTGAAAAAGCTTTCCCTCTATTCTTCCACCATTCCAAATGTTGCAGCTTTCCCTCTCCATCCTTTATACTTTTTGCACCATGGTTAATATATTCATCAAAATCATTTTTTTCGTTAGAAGTGAGTCCAAAATAACTTTCTAATATATCATCAGTGTTGTCATCGTATCTACATCTAGATGATTCAGGTTCTTGATATTGTACTTGTTCTTCTACACTAGAATCATATAAATCATATAATTTTCTAGCTTCATTTTTAATATTACTTTTAACTATTTTCAAATTATGTAATTGATTATTTTCATCGTCTTCAATATCTAAATTAGAATATATACTTTCTACCACATGAGATGCACCTATTTCTTTGTATGTTGGGTCAAATAAACGAGCAGTTAAATAAATTTGGTGTAACACCCCACACCTTACACTAGTAGTACAATTCAAATGAAACATGACATGGTTTGGTCGAACTAGCGCTAATTTTCGAAAGTGCTTGAATCTCACATTAATGGGTTATATGTGCGTCTAACGCTTAAGAGGGTCGCGTGTATACACATTTCACGTCGAATTGAGAAGATTATGGCCTTAAATGAAGTAAGAGAATTGAGGTGCTTGTAGGGCTTAGTAAGCAAGTAGGTGAATCACTTGCTTACTTAGCTTAAATTTGGTAGTTAAACAGAGATGAGGCTCGACGTCGAATTTATCTAAGTTCAGTTGTGAATAAAGTCTGTGTTAAGGGTGAAACTTTGGCCCATGTTTTAGCATCATAAATAGGATACATTTTCAGCCCAAGAAGTATAATGAAAAGGAGCCCAAATACATCACAATACACTTAGCAACTTGGGCCCAAAAATAAGTAAGTGAAAGTTGGAAAATAGGCAGCAAAAGCCCATCAACTTGGTGACCCATTTAGGACCAAGTTCAAGGGCCAAGCTGCTGCATAAGAAGCTTACTAATATGTGGCTTAATATGGCCAAAAATTCAAGAGTAAGTCGGCCAAGCTAGGCCTTTAAAAAAGGGATGAGAACAGCACACAAATTCATTTCAACATAGACAAGAAAAAAATCTGCTTTCATGGTGTTTGTTTGCTCTCGTTTAAGAAGTTGAAAGACACGCTTTACAACCTCAAAAGGGTCCCTAAAGAATCTCTGAACCTTGAATTTGAAGGTAAGTAAATTGACTTATACACCTAGTATGGATTGTTTATCAAAACCAAAGAAATAAGTTAATCACACATATGCTGAAAATTTCGGACAGTTTGTATGCTAAGGATTCTTGTGCAATTTTCTTGTTAATTAAGAGAACTTTTTCTCTTGTTGGATGGCTTTATTATGAATTAGTACTTATTTATTAAACAAAGGTTAGTGTTTCAGCAATGTAAAAAGGCTGATTAACCACTTTTACAGTCCATAACAGTGAGTGAGTATATGATATTGTAATTGTGTGCTTAGTATGGACTTATGGACTGTTGGATAGAATGCTATTATCTCACTCCCTTAATGACTGATTTGTTATTATTTTGAGACTGATTCAAGGTTGTTTGTATGTGTAAATGTTGCTGGAACAGTTTGGTTAGAGTTTGAATAGGTTTGGAATTGTCGACGTCGAAATGTAGCGAGAGAAGGTAACGTTATGCTGTCCCTTTTTAGATTGTGTGGAATTATGATGTGTTGCACTTTGTGGGCTATTGTAAGACTATTATGTAATTGAAATAGGATGTAAATGATGTCTACATGCTAATGTGTGTTGGAAAATACAATTAGAGGCAGAAAAGTTAAAGGAATACGCTCGGGTTTATAAACACCCGTTTGCTGTCCATGTATTGTTTTCTTATGTGATTGGGATTCCAAGGTGTATATATTAGCTATTAATGCTAGTTTTATCACCTACTATATTGTAGATAAGTATTTGGAGGAAGCAAAGGTTATCTCGAGGTAGTAACAAGGTCATACAACGAGATATGTAAGGTTATCTGATTTTGTATCATTTGGCATGAAACATAGATCCTTCCTTGGCACATAAAGGCACTTACCAACTCCGACACAATTATTAATTGTGTCTCCATTCTTTGACATTTTTATATGATTCTATACATAGTCACTTCCAAATCTGGTTACATACATGAACACGAAGATACATGTATTCCTTTTTGTCAAATAAAGTTCACGAGGTGTTCCATTTCATATGCATTCTATTATTTGTGTAACGTTCTCTTTTTCATTGTCATATTATCTTGTATAGTTATCTACATGTCACATGCTACATATATAGTCCTATAGCTCTAATATTGTGACCACTAAAAGAACCATCTTAAAGATAATTGAAAGATAAAGAATACAGTTTTGATAGGTGGTAGCTCGAGGGGGTGGAAGGAACACCTAGCAAGGGACGATCCTATCACGGGTGGTAGCCCAAGGGGGTTAAGGAAAAACCTAGCTAGGGACGATCCCATATCCCGAGGGTTGGAAGAATCATCTATCCAGGGAAATATCTTATTACGGGTGGTAGCCCGACGGGGTTAAGGAATAACCTAGCTAGGGACGATCCCGATACAGTTACCACTGATCAGTTGGTCATTTGTTACAGCTGTGCACAGATTTTATAATATTGATTTTACAGTAAAGGTAAGGTGATATAAAGAACATAAAGTACATGATTCCACAATATAACTACGGGTGGTCCCTGATCTTCCACATATATCCTGCCTTACATACTCAGTATATTATCTCGTAGTGACGTCCCTTATGGGGGACCTGCATTTCATATTGCAGGTACAGGTGCTAGTAGATCTCCCCAGTAGGAGTATAGGATATTCAGTTGTTGTCACCAAGCTCCAGGTTGCTTCGGGGCTTTGTATATGTCTAGAGCGTAAATGTTCTATTGCACAGTTTGTTGAGGTGGGGCCTGTCCCGACCCTTATCAGATGTCTTTCTTTATTTAGAGGCTTTGTAGACTATGTAAAGTAAAATGTAGTCATATCTCGTACTTTAAATACTGAGGCTGCAACGGCCTAGTCGTATGTATTTCCTTTTAGCTAGTTATCACTGTTTATCTACTTAAAGACATGTCAAAGGTAGAGATCTCTTATAGTATGTATAGAAAGCGCATAGTTACAAGTTGGTTCTCCCGAGCCTTATCGGGAACGGGTGCCAGGCTGCCCTACGGGACTTTGGGCGTGACAGAAGTAGTATCAGAGCGGGTTATCCTAGGGAATCTACAAACTCATATCTTGGTAGAGTCTTGTTTATCAATGTGTTGTACACCATATTTATAAGTAGGAGGCTACATGGCATTTAGGAGTTGTTACTTCTTTTCATTCTTTAGATCGTGCCATATAGAGAAGTGTAATAGGTTGATTATGTCTAACCCCTAAATTGTTTTGTACAGCAAGTATGCCTGAAACAAGGAAAAACAAAAGTGAAGGGAAGGTAGTAGAAGTGGTGGTTGGTATACCCAGTCAGGTGAGACAACAAGATGAAATTCGAGAGGAGTCTTTGTCGCAGACATCTCCAACTCCTCCAGTTCCTAATGAATCAGAGAGCAGTGAAATTCCCCCAGAGCCACCTATTGATGCTACTGTACAGGATCTGAGAAATGTAGTCCAACTATTGACCCATATAGTTGCTAGTCAAGGTCAAAGGAAGGAAGGTCCAATTATGGGTACAGGTGGTACAAATAGGGCAGCTGGTACCAGGATACGTGATTTTCTTAATTTGGATACTCCAACCTTCACTGAGTCAGATCCTAAGGAAGACCCCCAAGAGTTTTTTGATCAGATTCAGCGTACCTTAGATGTTATGCACGTGGGTGGTACAGAAGTTGTGGAGTTAGCGACATATAGGCCAAAGGGTGTGGCTAAATTATGGTATGAAGCTTGGAAACAATCTAAGGGTATAAATGCACCTCCAACCACTTGGAAGGAGTTCAAAGAGGCCTTTCTCGATCATTACTTACCAATAGAGATCCGGGAGGCCAGTGCAGATCAATTCTTGAATCTGTACCGGGGGAACATGAGCGTGAGGGAGTATAGCCTTCAATTTAATTCCTTCGCAACGTATGCTCCTAATGTTGTTGCTACAATGTCAGATAGAGTTCATCGATATGTAGACAGGTTGGATACGTATCTGGCCAGAGGCTGCACCAGTGCTTCCCTGAACAAAGATATGGACATAGCAAGAATGCAGGCTTTTGCACAGAAACTGGAGGATCAGAGGCAGAGGAGAAGGACGCAAGAGTTGGAGAGGGGACAGGCCAAAAGAGCTAGATCTACAGGGTAATTTACACCACCCCAAAGTGATCTCAGGCCTCGGTTTTCTAAATAAACTGCCTAGGCCATCATCCTCCTACTCTACAGCCAGTGCTCCACCACAACTTCAAGGGTATAGAAGTAATCAATCTGGTCAACGCGGTGAAGGGCAAGGCTCCCGAACAGTGGGATATTCAGCAGTCCAACAAATGACTCCTAGGCAGCCTTGTAGATAGTGCGTAAGAAGTCATCTGAGTATATGTCGTGTTGGGATAAATGTTTGTTATTGGTATGGTATGCTAGGGCACGTGATAAGGGTGTGCCCAAGGAGACGTATGGGTCGTATGGCATAATCTACTGGGTCAGCTATTGTATCATCATCATCAGTTCCTCCATCAGATAGGGGTCAGTAAGTACGTATGGTTCGTGGTAGAGGTATTAGAGGGGCAGCTAGCTCTAGCGAGGTTCAGAATCACACTTGTGCACTGGGAAGTCGGCAAAATTTAGAAGCTTCACCTGATATGGTCACAGGTACCTTGTCCATCTTTTCACATAATGTATATGCATTAATTGACCCTGGTTCTACACTATCATACATC